>JAQZBX010037429.1:0-23798 GCA_029593785.1 Cabassous unicinctus | reverse complement strand
TCCAGAGTGCTTATCGCAAAAGGGGTCCAGTTGCCCGTCATTGACTAACCAGTCCAGCGCCCGATGAGGCATATTTCTCAAGGAGTTCAACAGTAGTCCCATACCATTTTGGCCCTCCTTTGCAGTGCTTTGCCTTGCACCCAGTGGTACCAATCACAGCATAAGCTAGGAGCATGTTTTTGCAGGTAAACAATTTAAAAAGGAAAGATATCGCTATTATGATTAAGATTATAACCAGGGTGAAAGAGGCCCCAAGTACTGAAGTGCCCAGTCCTCCTCAGTAAGTCGGGGATCCTTGATCCCTCCTTGACCAGCCACGGACCTTGTCTCACATCTGGTCTTGTCGAGAGCTAAGCACCTCCATTGATGGCCGCCACACCATTGCACCAATGGTAGCACAGCAATGCAAAGTGTCAACAATAGGAGGTGATATGGGAATATTGTATTTTTCATTAATTTATATAAACCCACAAATTGTATAATTAAAAAATCACCACAATAAAAAACATTTTGCTATATGTAGAAAACCAGAAACAAAGTACTACAAATGGAAGAGGTCTATTTGTTTAAAATGTAATTATAAATAAATCTATAGAGACAGAATCATATTAGTGGTTATGTAGGGCTAGGGAAAGACAGAGTAATTGAGAGGTAACTCCTGTCAGTTATGGGAGTTTCCATTTAGAGTGATGAAAATGTCCTAAAATAAATTGTAGTGATGAATGTATAGTCCTAACCATATTGAGAGCCTGATTGCACATTTTGAAAGGACAATGTGTGTGACTATATCTTAATAAAATCACTTTTAAAAACTGCTCCATCAACCAACAGCAATACAGTAAAAGACACAGGCCTCATGTAAACACACAGAGTTTCTAGATAGGCACAGATCTCTAGTAGCTAAGTGGAAATAAGAACCAGGAACTCTGGATATTTGAGGAGATTTATAGTACTTAATATGGAGAACAAAACATGCATCCTGAAAAAGGGAGTGATGAAATAGAAAACATTATAAAGGACATTGGGAAACATATATTATTACCTTCAGGAGATAAAAGAATTAGGAATATGAATAAAAGGACATGTATATGTAAGTTCATGTGTATGTATGTATTTGAATATACATATATGTACATGTCCATATGTATGTAGTGGTTGCTGCATGCACCACTACACAGACAACCACAACAACAGGTCTTTAGCATTCATGATAAGGCTCTACTGAAACTAGCAGATGGGGGAGCACCTACACCCTCCTCTGAAGGACTTTCAACAGAAACAACATATTTTCTGATCCCTAGAAAGGCACAATGAAACCAACTGTGACAGTTTGAGGCTATCTGTGGAACTCAGAATAGATCAAGTCCATAGATGTAATCCATTCTTGTGCATTGTATGTGACAACTCTTGATTAAATTACTTCTGTTCAGGTCGTTTAACTAGATGGCAAGACCCAGGGTTGCCTTAATTCTCCTATTCAAGTGCTTTTCAAATGGTGGAATAAAAGAAGCAGAAACACAGAAAAAATTTGTAAAGATAGATAACCACAAGAGCCTGAATGAAAGAGGTCCCAGTGGTTGGAGGATGAAATCAGTAGATCACACACAACTACCAAAAGAGGACCTTGAGAGATCCAGAGAAGATGGAAGAAATAAGCCGTATACCTGATTGCCCCTGGTTGACCTCAGGAAGAAAGTAAGTCTGGAAGAGAAGTCAGAGACTTGAATTGGCAGAGATGCCACTGCATCTTGTCACATAGCAGGAGTCCAGGGTCACTAGCAGCCAATCTTCAGGAAGACAGCATCTCAGATGATGCCTTGATTTGGACATTTTCATGGTGTCAGATATAAGCTTTTAGTCTAGTAGTTTCCCAAAATAAAAGACAAACCATTTCTGATATATTACTCTCAGGAACTTTCAGAAAATTTTAAAAAAACCATTTTGACTAAAAATGACATTTCTAATCAACTTTGCCTCACCAGAAAAAATGGATTCAGGAAAAAATACACACTCAGTGCAACTGTCAGCACCAGCTTTCCTGGTATTCTGGATCCCATGGTGAACATGGGATTCATATTCCCTCTGAGATATTATTGCTGAGGATACACTGAGGATTGAACCTTCCATTCAAAAGTGTTGAACCTGGAAGAACATTTTCAACCTTGAACTCTTTTCATGAGGGATCAATGACTTAATACAAATTATATGTCTAGCTTTGAATTTGTTTTCAGGATTTGTTCAAGCACTCTTAGGCTAAGTCCCTGGCAGGCCCTAGGAATATATTCAGATTAAATTTGCTGAGAAATTTTTCGGTTAAAGTATTTGGACCCCAGGCTTGGAGAGTTGTGTAGAGATAAAAGGTAATCAAATTGAAATACAGTAAACATTCTGGGAATGACTTTCAGAAACATGAGGACTTGGCAGGTTACCTCAATAGTGATGAGCACATGTGTCCTGAAGTTAACTCCAGAGGTAAAAGCCCATTCCCAGGCAGAGATATTATCCCAGGTAATACCTTGGTTGGAATGACCTTTCATTAGCCAAAGGGCAAGAACAGCCCTTCCTTCCTATACCATGAATGTGTGTGATGGTTCAGGCCAATTACCTAGCTGTCTCCAGGACTTCATGTCTACCTAAGCTGTTACTGCTTTTAGTAGGGAAAGTGAATGGGGGACGGATTCTGCAAAACCCAAGCCATTACATGGCTTGACCAGTCCACTGGTGAGGCAGCTTGTGATGTTGATGATGGTGAATGCTAAGCAGGAATGTGGCCATAAGCAGACCCACTATTTTAACCATTAGGAGCTTCCTATTCCTTGGAACTTTTCTGTTAAACACAGCTCTCACTGATGATCCATTAAATTTATAACTGCACATGTGATCACCTCTCTGTGTCCAATTTGCTTGTAACAAATGAGCACTTGATATTTGCAATGTGATGACTAAGGGGGCTAGGAAATCTCCCTCCTCACAAATAACCTAAGTCTAGTATCCTAGCAAAAACATTCCTCTGCCAGCCACCTGTTTTGTGGATGATGCCACCCTTCATGCAGATGTTCAGGTCAAACTCTCAGTGTTAACTTCCTATCTCCTGTTTTCTCTTGACCCATAGTCAAAAACAAGATCCATGCCCTGGACCTGATCCTGTTCTGTGTCTCCATCGACACATGCCCACCTGGGTCTCACCCTCACCGTGCTCTGCATAGCCATGGTCAGAGTCCCAAACTGGACTCTTTGTTCTACCTTTTCCTCTATATTACAGTCACTGTCATTTTGAATTAAAGTTCTTTTCTCTACCATAATAATTGTTCTCAGTCATCTGGCCAATGCGAGATTTTGCTCCCTCACCATGCATGGGACTCACTGTGTTCCAGCCACTCTGGACCCTGGCTGGTCCTCACAACCCTCATGCTCATCACCCATACTGAGTGCTATCACCTACTCTGGCCCCTCTTCCTTCAATGCTTGTGCCAGGTTCCCTCACTGCTCAGATACCCTCTCCTCAGGTAGAGCTTGCCTGATGTCTACTTCCATGAGTCCTCTTTTTTCCCCAATAATCTCCACTCACTACCTGCCCTGCTTAGTCTTCTCTATCAACCTGAACATATCCTGACATGCCATGAATTCCTTTCATTTTCTTCCAAATCTTCCTTTCTCTCCTAGACTATCAGCTCCACAGTGACAAGGATTTTCTTTCTCATCAACACTGATTTATCCCCACAACTAAGCCCAGTTTTCTTTCTCTATTTCAGGGATAAGCCATGGTACTTAATTGGTTCATTTATGTCATGTGGATGCCTCAAATCCTGAGTGTCACTTGCTGCTTTCCTTGGTAGTCATCAGAAAACTACAGATTTTACTCAGTCTCCCATAGCATCATTATACATGACTAGAATAATTATCTTATGGATGCCAGCTGGTTCCCTGGGAAAGGAGCTCCTTGCTGCTTCCTCAGCTTTCCTTTGACATGTGTCATTTATATGGAAAGCAGGATGGAGAGATGGGTGAGGGATGAGAAGTGTAGATTTTCTGATATTGTCAAAGAGGTATTTCTCCCTGCTTAGAGAACTCATACTGCAGCACTTTTATATGGGAATATAAACATCTCAATGTGAATATGCAACTTTTCAATTTTTACTCCTTATTATTTTCAAAAATACCATTGAATTATTTAAAATTCTTTGTAAGTATACTGTTTACCTTCTTCCCAAGAAAGATGAAAATTCTCCTTTGATTTTTATTTTACAATTATTAGAAATTTAAGTAAACTTTACATTTACTGATAACTTAGGTTTCTTTTTTTAAAACAATTTATTGAAGTATATCATTCATATAGGAACATACATAAACTATAAGTGTTCAGTAAACATCGTGATCTTACAAAACAAACATGCATAACATCATACAGGGCTCCCACACTTCACCTCCCCACAAACACCCTGCATTGTTGTAAAACATTTGTTAACAAATCATGAAAGAGCATTGTCAAAGTATTACTACTAACTATAGTCCATATCTTCCTCTCCTATACATTTTTTAAAGGATTTATTTATTTATTTATTCACTTTTATTCATTTTTATCCCCCCATCCCCTTTTGCTGTTTCTGTCCATTTGCTGGGCAACTCTGTGTCCATTTCCTACCCTATCTTCTCATCCTTCTCCTCCTGTCTTCACTGGGATTTGATACACAGAAAACTCCAGTGTCGGGGAGAGGCATCCTACCACCTGCACCACCTTAGTTCCTCATTTTTCGGTGCATCTCTACTTGGCTCTCTCTTGAGTCCCTCTCCAGTTACATCATCATCTTGCTGTGTGGCTTGTGGGGCCTGGTAGAGCACCTGCATGTGGGGCCTGATGGTTCACCCACTCATGGGGCTTGGCAGCCCACCTGCTTGCAGAGACTGGTGGCATACCCACGCATGGGGCTTGATGGCTCACCTGCGGACGGGACCTAACAGCTCACCAACTTGTGGGACCTGGGGGCCCACATGCGTTCCATATTTTTCTTTTTTTTATTTTTCCCTGGAGGTTCTGGGGATCAAATCAAGGTCCCTCCAAATGGAAGTTGGAAGCCCAACTACCAAAGCCACATCCATCCCCCTGCTATATCTCTTAAGGTTGACCAAAGATACCCAAAGTTACAGTCTTTCCCAAAGACAATGGTCATATAATAAACCAGGTTTAGTTTATCACCAGCATTCTAAAAACCAGACCGAGGGAGAAAAACTAGGTCTGGGGACACATGCATGGTTTCTAATATAGCAAATGTTTAGCCTACCCTGATTATCACAAAATCAGGAGAGCGAGAATATCCCATTCAAATTTTTTTAAATTGTAGAAACTTAGGTTTCTTGGCAATGTACTCTTGCAAGTATATATTGCTTTTGTCTTAAAAGGCACATGACTGAACTGCATATATGTTCAACTTTTAATTATTTATGTAACAGATATTATGTAGGTGAGAATAACAGAAAGTTTATACTTATAAGATGAACATGAAAATTATAAATATATGAACAGAATAAGGAAATAAATGAACAGATATAAACATATACATAAGTCTCTTAATTAATCTCTTAAGTATATAAACAATCTTGTCAGTAATAGTCATTTCTTTCATGTTGAGTTTCTATAAAGAGAAAGTTCCAAATTTCTGGGGTGTTCCTCAAGTCCAAACTCTGTGTGATTGTAGGAGGAACTGACCATGAAAGAAATCACTTGTGTGTCCAGGAGGTGAAGGTAGAGGAACTCCAGCTCATGGAGGGGGTTCCCTTGATCCACTGGCCTCAAAAACTCTCAGATGGAATTGGAGAGGGTCATTCCAGCCTGTTGGCTGTGCAGGCCTGAGTGGAGCAGAAGTTCAGTGTTCCTTGAAGGTTGACTCAGGCCCACTTCTGGAGGAGTGACCATCAGGGAGTGGAAGGTTTTCCAAACACAGTGATTTTGGAAAAGTGCCTGGTGCTGTGCTGGTTCACATGACCTCTTATTGGGACTTAAACGCTTTTAGCAGCTTCGTCATCGCATCTTCTTGTATGGAACATCTGGAAATCTCTTCCTTTATTTCTAGGACCACTGAAGTTAATTCCTCCATCAACATTGTTGTTGTTCCCTTAGCCTTTCTGTAGTTGTCAATAAGGCTGGGCATTTTTAAAGATGCTTTCTCTAGCCTGGCATCCCCTAAAGATGATTAAGTCTCTACATACCTCTTGTGAGCAGCACTCATCTTATCAAGAAGTTGACATCTCTTGTCAATCAGGTTAGCTAGTGTGTCTGTAAGCTGCTTTTCACATTTTATTTGGAGCCAGCTTCTAATAGACTGATCATGTCTGAAAAATAAGAGCCCCAACAATATGCTGATGAAAGATTGATATGCCCATAAGCACCCTGGAGGCAGGGGAATGGGAGGTATGGAATAGTGTTGTTACCCTCCATCACCACCTCTCAAAGTGTCCCCAGGATATTCCAAAATACAAGCTCCACAGAGTGCTATAGGCCCTCCATGGCACTGATGCCACCACAGGACTATGCCCAGTAACCCTATATCCACAACAAACCCCAGAGAACTCCCCAACATCCTGCCTGGAATTTACAAGCAACTGACAGGCCAGTTGCTCATCAGTGAGGTGGACAGTAGGGAAAAGATACTGGAAATAAAATGTTCTTATCTCCATTACACTCTCATGAGCAGTCTTCTCTCTTTCTCTCCTATTGTATGTTTAAAATTGATGTAAAATATAAATATGGTTAAATGTATTGATCTTAACTGAATGTCATCAATGTTTTCAAACCTTTCATCTCCTTCCCCTACAGTATCCAATCACCCTCTCAAGATATGAATCATTTCCAATAATCTGGAAAAAAATCCCTATACACTTCAAAAAATAACCACCTCCCAACATATTCACCCTCATCATGATTTTCTATCCTTATACGTTCATTTTGCCACATCTTGAAATTCATAAAAATGAAATAAATTGGATTTTACATTTTGGTGCCTGCATCATTTTCTCAAAATATTGTTTTGAGGTTCATTCTTGTTGTATGGTAGGTCAACAGTTTCCTTGTGTTTTTATCATTGAGTCCCTTGACATTGAATGACTGTATTACAAAATATTTATTTGTGTTTCTCCTGGTGGATATTTGGGTCCTTCAAGCTTAGTGTATTATGACCTAAAGATATTGTGATTATCCATAAGGACAAGTTTTCCTTTCTCCTGGGTGATAAAAAAGGAAAGATGAATCCCAAAAGATCCTTTACATTCCACTAATTGCTGCATTGCATCAGCTGCATTTGGGACATTTGGTTCTTCTAACTTCTTGAAGTGCTCCCATTACTTACTTCTGGTTCACCACATTCTCTCTTTTGTTTTATCATCTGGATGCTCTAGTCTTTCCATTTCAGTCTCCTCTGCTGGTTCCTGTTTTTTTCCAAAAATCTCTGAGCATTAGTTTTCCTCAGGGTGTTAAAATTGGACCTCATTCCTCCTCCAGAAATGGATTCACTTACTGATCATGTGATCACTCTTGGCTTTAAGTACCAGCTATACTGGCATGAGAACTAACTATATTTATCTAATCCAAATTTTTCCACAAAGTTCAGATTTACACAGAGCTGTATCCAGGATGTTCCACTTCTGTGTCTAGTGTGCCTATGCCAAACTCTAGATTCTTTCCAAAACCTCTCCTCCTTGGTCCCTCCCTTTTCCATGTACAGCTGTTCCATCCTGGTAGGTGTCCCGGCTAAAGTTTGTGAACCTTCTTGACTTCTCTCTTTCCACATCGCATCCATCCTTCATATCCTGTGCTCATCTGGGCCATTCTCATTTCCCTCCTCCTTTCTTCACTGGTTATATCCAACTTCATCTCTGACAGGATAACCACAGTTTCCGCCTAATATCTTCCTTCTCTTGCCTCAGCCCTATAATTTCTTTTATATATAATTTTATATATATAAAATTTTATATATAATATTTTACATATAATTTTATTGCCAAACTTCTTGGATGATTTTTTAAAGGAATTTATCTGGAATTGAACCTTGTACATGGGATGCTGGCTCTCAATCATTTGGTCTATATCTACTTTCCCTTATATGGGTTTTAAAATAAAACTCATTGTTTTTTTATTTTTATTTTTAAAAGATACTTAGATTATATAAATGTTACACAAATGATATAGGGATTCCCTTATGCCCAATTTCCCACACCTCCCACACCCTCCCAAATGAACATCCTTCATTAGTGTGGCACATTCATTTCAACTGATAAACACATCCTGGGGCTTTGCCATTAAGCATGGACCATAGGTCACATTGTAGGCTATACTCTCTCCCACACAGCTCTGCATGTTATGTGATGATATAAAATGGCTTATATCTGTCATTGCAATGTCACTCAGGACGATTCCCAAGTCCCAAAAAAGCTCACATATTACAACTGTTTTTTCCTTTCCCTGCCCCCAGAGCCTCCAGTGGCCACTGGCTCCATATCAATGTTGTAATTTCTTCCATTGCTAGAATCACAATATGTCTATAGTAGAATACCAGTAAGTCCACTAAAGTCCGTAGCTCTTCCCTCAATCCCGAGGATTCTTGGATGGTGATGTCCACTCCACCTCCAATTGAGAGGGGACTTATATCCCATGGGAAAGATGGATGGGATTATCCTGCCTGCAGCTGCAGACTCTCTCCATTCCCTGGGACAGCCATTCTCCAATCATCATCTCCCTGCCAGTTGTCCTGGGAGAGCCCAATGTGCTATAGAGTAGGGGTTGGAACTCTGCCAAGGTTCCAGGCCCAGCTGCCACATGGAGAACCCAAAGACTCGAGTCTCTGGATGTACACCTACAAACTGCAGCACCAGGTATAGGTTTAAATAGAAGGGACAGATGAGCCATGTGCAAAGAAGACATAACTGAGTCCAACTCTGTTACTCTCAGGAGCACAAACTGCAAAGTAGTGCCCACTGGCAAGGGACCAAACTCCAGAGCTATCCACCCTCACCATAGGACCTGGGTTTCTCCAAGGCCTCAGGAGTCCCACTATTTGGGGTAGTATCTACTTTGGAAGTCTAGGAGATCCTGCTGAAGTGTGCATAAGTGTTACCTCTGGGATGATCTCCCAACACACTTTGAAGTCTCTTAGCCATGTAAACTCATTTGCCTTTACCTTTTGCCCCTTTTATTTGAGGTCTTTTTCCAGTTGCATTGCCAGTTGGTGCTTAGTAGCAATCCCTCAGTGCCAGGTAGGTTCATTTCTAGGAGTCATGTCCCATGCTGGGGGGAAGGTAATACATTCATATACTGAATTTAGGTTAGAGAAAAGTCACATTTGAGTGACAAGGAGGCTCTCAGGACGAAACCTTTAGGCACCCCTTAACAATAGGCCAAGTTTCAATTTGAAGAGCAAAGTCTCATAAGCCTAATTGTCCATATCAAGGGCCCATCAGTGGATCATCCTCCTTCACCAGTCACTGCCCCTGCACTTGAGGGACTGTTGCTGCTCCCTTATAGAATGTGGCAGAGCCCTCCATGTTGGGAATTCAGTATTCTTTCAGTTGTTGTGAGTCTCTCCCCACTGTGACAATATCCCATGAACATCTGAACATTTTTACATATCTTATATGTATGCTCAGGTAAACTTTCTCCCATGCATCCCCCATCACTGACACCCCATACCAATGATTCTTCCAGGCCCCAGTTGTAACCCCTCTGTGACCCAAAGCTTCTTCAGAAATGAAGCCATTATAATACCTGAATAAAATTAGTAGGAAAATGAAACAATAATTTTTCATTTAAATGTAAGAGATAGAATACACAATAATTTAAAAAATCTGAAAATAAAATAAAATTATTGGGATATTTTAAAAAATGAAAAATATTTTTAAAAAAATTTTTTTTGACATTTTGCCTTTCACCACCACAATATCTGGTGTCCTATCTGTACCATGGCACCTTCCCCTACTCATTCCCCAGTTTCTCACTATTTTTCATTTTGTTTTCAAGAAGTTTTAGGTCAGAGCAAAGTCACACAAAGAATACAGGAGACTCTCATATACCCACTATCCTCCCCCTTTCCTCCCCCCTGTATTAATAGCTTTTTATGTGTGGATGATACCACTGTTATAACTGATATAAAAATAGTGAAACACAGCTACTAAACATGGTCAATGGTTTACATTATGGTTTACATTTTAGACTGAATTCTTTTATAAATTGTGATGACATCTACCATGTCCTGTGTCCATTATTGTAAGATCTTATAGAACACTTCCACTGCTCACTAAATACACCCTGTGTCATCTCTTCTATTCTCCCTCCCCCTCCCCTCAGGGCCCACAGCGACTCCCTGGTTTCACTCCTTGGAAATCAAGACTCAGAGTTAATGTGAATATTCTCACTGTGCAGATTTTGTGATAATCAGGATAAGGTAAACATTCGCTATATTAGAAACCATGTATGTGTCCCTAGAACTAGTTTTCCTCCCTCAGTCTGGTTTTTAGAATCCTTGTGATAAACTAAGACTGATTTATTATATGACCATCCTGTATGGGAAATGACCATAAATCTAGGTATCTTTGGTCAACCTTAAGGGATATAGCAGGGAGATGGATGTGGCTCAAATTGTTGTGAATCCATCTCCCATATGGAGGGACCTGGGTTCGATCCCAAGGATCTCTCAATAAAAATTTAGAAAAGAAAAATGCAGAAGGCATGCAGGCTGCCAGGCCCCATGTGTGGGTGTGCTGTCTGTCCCTGGAAGCAGGTGAGACACCCAGGCCACATGAGTCGTTGTGTCAACAGGCCCTGCGAGTGGGTGCACCATCAGGCCCCATGCATGGGTGAGCCACCAGGCCCTGCAAGCAAGTGAGCCCCCTAGGGCCCCATGTGTGGGAGCATTGCCAGGCCCCATGAGCTGGTGAGCCCCCAGGCTCCATGCAGTGGTGCACAGCCAGGCTCCACGAGTGGGTGTGCTGTCAGGCCCCATGTGTGGGTTTGCCACCAGGCCCCACAAGCCATGCAGCAATGTAATGATGTAACAGGAGCATGACAGAAGGGAGAGCCAACATGAGACATGCCAAAAAGCAGTAACTAAGGTGGGGCAGGTGATAAGACATCTCTCTCCCATATCGGCGGTACTGAGGATCAAATCCCAGTGAAGACAGGAGAAGATGGATGAGAAGAGAGGGCAGGAAATGGACACAGACAGTTGCTCAGTGAATAGACATAAAAACAGCATAAATGGGGAGGTGAAAATTGGGTAAAAGTAAATAAATAAATCCTTAAAAAAAGTATAGGGGAGTAAGATACAGACTATAGTTAGTAGTAATATTTTGACAATGATCTTTCATAATTTGTTAACAAATGTTTCACAACAATGCAAAGTATTTGTGGTGGGGTGATGTGTGGGAGCCCTGTATGATGTTATGCATGTTTGTTTGTAAGTGCATAATGTTTACTGAACACTTTTTGTTTATATATGTTCATGCATGAATGATATACTTTAATAAATTGTTTTTAAAAAAAGACTCATAGTTACATGCAACAAAACTGAGGTATTGACACACTGGTTTGTCCTCCCCTATTAGGAAATGCCCATGCTCTTGAGAGATGCCCACCTGTCTATTTGTGAACAAGTTGGTCCTCCCGAGGATGGGAGTCCAACTCACTGATAGAACACATTATGACACAATGATCACTCACACACTAACTAGAAGACTGCTCCAGATGCATCCTCTCCCAAATACCTGCCATCCAACACCCTAAACAAGTAACCATTCCTTGTCCTATTGCCATAAGAGCATTCCCAAATTTGTACTTACAACCACATACCCGCAGATCCCGGTGTTCACCTGGTCCCTCTCCCAACCCTCCCCCCAGTGCCCTGGACCATCGAATCCACCCTTCCCAATCTACCCACCTGTCGGCCCTGCACCATCCAACTCAATAATATCACTACCCTCCTGTCATATCCCTTCAATATGCAACTACATACTATCACCTTACCATTGATTATGCCCATATGGGTGTTGGCTTGCAACCTTCTTCTCCCTTTCAATTTCATGTAAACCTATCTTCCAGACAATAGCTCTTTGAGTCTGTTCAATTTGCATAATTCATATCAGTGAGGTCAAGTACTATTTACCCTTCAAGGCCTGTCTTGCTCCACTCAACATAAGGGCCTCAAGATTTATCCATGTAATCCCATGTGTTAGCAATTTATTCCTTCTTATAGCTGAGTAATATTCCATTTTATGTATGTACCATATTTTGATTATCCATTCATCTGTTGGTGGACACATGGGTTGATTCCAACTTTTGGCAACAGTGAATAATGCCGCTATGAACACTGGTGAGCATATATCTGTTCATGGTTTTCCCCAGCACTGGAATTGCTGGATCATATGGAAGTTCTATAGTTAGATTTCTGAGGAACCCCCAAATTTCCTCAACAATGGCTGGGCCATTCTACATTCCCACCAGCAGTGGATGAGGGTTTTCATTCCTCCACATCTTTTCCAACACATATAATCCACTGTTTTTTTAATATCTGCCATTCTAATGGAGATAAGATGGTACCTCATTGTTGTTTTGGTTTGCATTTCCCTAATAGCTAGTGATGTTGAGCATCTTTTCATACACTTTATTTTTTATTTTATAAGGTATATATATATTATGTATAATATATACATATATTATATCTTAAAAGATGCTTAGATTACATAAATGTTACACAAAAATTACAGGGGTTTCCATGTTTCCCACCTCCCACACCTCCCATAACATCCCACATAAACATCTTTCATTAGTGTGGCATGTCACCTGCAATGGATATATACATCCTGGGGCTTTGCCACTAAGCATGGACCATAGTTCACATTGTAGACCACACTCTCTCCCACACTGTTCTGCATGTTATATGATGATGTACAATGACCTATATCTGTTGTTGTGATGTCACTCAGGATAATTCCCAAGTCCTGAAAAAGCACCTGTATAACAACTGCTTTTCCCTTCCCTGCCCCAAAAGCATCCAGTGCCTACTGGCTCTACCTCACTATTGTAATTTCTTCCATTGCTTGAATCACATTATGTCTACAACAGAATACCATTAAGTCCACTCTAGTCCATAGCTCTTCCCCCAATACTGAGGACTATGGGATGGTGATGTCGACTCCACCTCCAAGTGAGAGGGGGCTTATATGCCATGGATATGATGGATGGGATTATCCTGCCTGCGGCTGCAGGCTCTCTCCATTCCCTGGGATGACCATTGTTCATCATCGTCTCCTCACCAGGTGACTAGGGTGAGTCCATTGAGCTACACAGTAGGAGTTGCAGCTCCACTGAGATTCCAGGCACAGCTGGCACATAGGTAGGTCAGAGGCTTCAGTCTCTGTAAGTACACCTAACAAGTCCAGCATCACATATAGGTTTGAATAGAAGGAAATGATGGACCATGTGCAAGGAGGACTTATTTGAGTCCAACCCTCTCACTCTCAGGAGCACAGATGTCAAAGTAGAGCCCACAGATAAGGCATCAATCTCTGGAGCTATCCCGCCTTATATAGGATTTGGGTGTCTCCAGAGCCCTCAGTAGCCCATCTGTGTGGGATGACATCCACTTTGGTGTTCTCTGAGATCCTACTGAGGTATGCATAAGCGTTACCTCTGGGATGACCTCCTGACACTCTTTGAAGTCTCTTAGCGACATGAACTCAATTTGTCTTTACCTTTTCGCCCTTTTACTCATGGTCTTTTTCCAGTCGTATTACCAGTTGGCACTTGGTATTAATCCCTCGTTGCCAGGGAGGCTCATCCCCAGGAGTCATGTCCCGCACTGGGGGGAAGGTAATGCATTCATTTGCTGAGTTTGGTTTAGAGAGAGGCCACATTTGAGCAACCAGGAGGCTCTCAGGTGGCAACCCTTAGGCACCCCATAACAGTAGGCTAAGTTTCAATTACTAGAGCAAAGACTCGTAAGGCTAATCATCAATAACAAGAACCCATCAGTGGAACCTCCTCCTTTGTGAGACACTACCCCTGCACTCAGGGGATTCTTTCTGCTCCCTTGGAGAATGTGGCAGAGCTCTCCAGTCTGGGAATTCATTATTCCCTCATTTATTGAGTGATGGTCTACCCACTGTGACCATGCCACACCCCTTGATCATTTGAACAATTTTACATATCTTTCATGTATATTCAGGTGAAATTCCTCCCATGAAACCCCCATCCCAGAACCGCCAACCAATGATCTTCTCCTGCCCCCTCTGTAACCTTTCTGTGATCCAAACCTTCCTTGAAGATGAAGCCCATATAATAGCCAAATACAATTAATAGGAAAATAAATAATAAAGATAAGTTTCAATATGAGATAAAATACATGGAAACTTAAAAAAAAACACAAGAAACAAAATTAAATTAAATGATTGGGATATTCAAAAAATGGGAAAAAAACAGAGAAATTGTTTTAAATTTTTTTTTTAACATTTTTCCTTTTATCACTGCATTATCAGGTGTCTAGTGGATACTGTGGCACCTGGCCCCTCTCACTCCCCATTGTCTCCCAAATTTTCATTTGATTTTCAAAGAAGTTTTAGGTCACAGCAAAGTCACACACAGAATACTAGAAACTCCAATATATCTAACCTTTTCCCCTTTCCTCACCCCATATTAAAACCTTTTTTATGTGGATGGTAGCATTGTTATAACTGTTATACAGATAGTGAAACATAGCTACTAAATATTGTCAATGGTTACAGTACAGTTTACAATTTAGATGGTACAGCTTAATAATTTTTTATGATATTTACCATGTCCTCTGTCCATTACTGTAAGGTAATGAAAAACATTTCCCGTGGCCACTAAATAGGCCATTTGATCTTTTCTGTTCCTCCCTCCCCATCCCCCTGGGGCTCATAACACTCTCCTGTCTTGACTCATTGGATGACAAGATTCAGAGTTAGATGCAACAAGAGGTCTTGACATGCTGATTATCCTATTAGGACCCACCCTTGTGCCTAAGAGACACCCACCTGTCTGTTTCTGGGTGAATCGGTCCTCCCAAAGATGGGGGTCCATCCCCTTCCCACTCACTGTGTGGGTCTCCAATCCCCAACACAACACATTATGACAGGATGAACACTCACACACTCCCCAGAAGCCTACTCCAGTAGCACCCCTTCGTGAATGCCCCCCCCAACCAACACCCTAAAAGAGTGACATTACCTTGTCATACTGCCATAAAAGCATCCCATCCCTGCACTTTCAACATCATACCCACAAATCCCATGTTCACCTGGTCCCCCTCCCATCTCTCCCTCCAGTATCCTGGGTATTCTAACCCATCCTTCCTAATTTACCCACCTGTCAACCCTGCACCACCAAACCCATTAATATCACTACCCACCTGTCCTTTCCTTCCATATGCAACTATACTCTATCACTTTACCATAGATTATGTCCATATGTGTGATGCCTCACAACTGTCTCTTCTCTTTCTCTCGCTTGTTAACCTACCTTTAAGACAATGGTTCTCAGAGACTCCTCACTTTCCTCAACTCAAATCAGTGATGTCATATACTTTTCATCCTTCAATGCCTGGCTTGCTTCACTCAACATAAGGTCTTCAAGATTCATCCATGTTATTCCGTGTATTAGCACTTTATTCCTTCTTACTGATGAGTAATATTCCATTGTATGTATGTACCAGATTTTGTTTATCCATTCATCTGTTGATGGGCACCAGGGCTGATTCCAACTTTTGGCAATAGTGAACAATGCCGCTATGAAGATTGGTGTGCATATATCTGTTCATGTCTTTGCTTTCAGTTCTTCTGGATATATACCCAGCAGTAGAATTGCTGGATCATACGGAAGATCTATTGTTAGTTTTCTGAGGAATTGCCAAACTGTCCTCCACAGTGGCTGGACCATTCCACAATCTCACCAGCAGTGGATGAGGGTTCCTATTCCTCCACATCCTCTCCAACACTTAGAGTCTGCTGTTTTTTTAATAGCTGACATTCTGATGGGTCTAAGATGGAATCTCATTGTAGTTTTGATTTGCATTTCCCTAATAGCTAGTGAGGTCGAGCATTTTTTCATGTGCTTTTTAGCCATTTGTATTTCTTCCTTGGAGAAGTGTCTTTTCAGGTCACTTGCCCATTTTTTAAATGGGTTGTTTGTCTTTCTATTTTTGAGGTGTAGGATTTGTTTATATATGCAGGATATTAGGCTCCTATCAGATATATGGTTGCCAAATATTTTCTTCCATTGGGAAGGCTGCCTTTTATTTTCTTAATAATGTGCTTTGAGTTGCAGAAGTTTTTAATTTTGAGGAGATCCCATTTATGTATTTTTTCTCATGCTGCGCGTGCTTTGGCTGTGAAGTTCATGAAACCGTTTCCTATTACAAGGTCCTGTAGATGCTTCCTTATATTATCTTCCAAGGTCTTAATGGTTTTGGCTATTATATTTAAATCTTTGATCCATTTTGTGTTGATTTATGTATAAGGTGTCAGTTGGTATTCCTCTCTCATTCTTTTGGATGTGGATATCCAGTTCTCCAAGCACCACTTGTTAAAGAGGACATTCTGTCCCAAATGAGTGGTCTTGGTGGCTTTGTTGACTATCAGATGACTGTGTATGCGAGGATCTACATCAGAACTCTCAATTTGGTTCCATTGGTCAATATGTCTATCCTTGTGCCAATACCATGAAGTTTTGAGCACTGTAGCTTTGTAGTATGTTTTAAAGTCAGGTAATGTGATACCTCCAACTTCATTTTTCTTTTTCAATATGTCCTTGGCAATTCGGGGCCCCTTATCTTTCCACATAAATTTGTAGTTAGTTTTTCCAATTCATTAAAAATGCTGTGTTGATTTTTATTGTGATTGCATTAAATCTGTAGATTAGTTTGGGTAGGATAGACATCTTGATGATGTTTAGTCTTCCTATCCATGAACAGCGAACATTCCTTCATTTATTTAAGTCTTCCCTGATTTCCTTTAATAGTGTTGTATAATTTTCTGTATATAAGTCATTTACATCTTTAATTTAATTTATTACTAGGTATTTGATTCTTTTAGTTACTATTATAAACGGTATCTTTCTCTTGATTTCCCCCTCAGATTGCTCATTATTGGTGTTATTTTAAATCCTTTACAAAATTTTGATTAGATGGAATATTTGTAAGGATACAATTACTGTTCACATTTAAATTTAATCTTTCTTTTCATGCAGTTCCTATTTGTCCAGTGTTCAGCACTGTTATTTTTCTCCTGAATGACTTCTTTAGTACTCTTAGTTTTTGTTCAATCTTGTCTCTTTTATTTAATTAGAATATATGCATTATTTTCACATTCTTTTAGTAGTTGCATATGAAAAAACAATATTTTTCATTGCCCTATCAGACTTCAGTTAACATAATCTGTTATCCATTTGCAGGATGATCCTCCATTTTAATTGGAGAAGTTAAGGTTATTGAAAATCATGCAGGAAATAGAGAGTCCCAATGTAACCACCCATTTACACACTGCTTCCCTATTATCAACAGAGTGTGTGGAAACTTTGATCATTTGTTCAATAAAGTCTTTTGCTCATTTTTAATTGGGCCATTCATGTTTTAGTGTTGAGTTTTAGAATCCCTTTTTAAATTATGTATATTTAACCCTATCAGATCTGTGACATCCAAATACTCTCTCCATTTAAGCCAGCTGCCTTTTCAGCCTTTCAGACCTTATCCCTACTTCATACATTAAACAAAAATTAAGTAAAAATGATCAAAGAGTTAAAGGTAAGTGCCAGGACCATAAAACTTAAAGAACAAAATGTGGGAAGCATCTTTGTGCCATTTCAGAAAATATCACTTACTCAAGAAAATCTGAAGTTGACACTACCAAGTTATTCTACTCTCACTTACCAGGCTCCTCCTCATATTGAAGCACAGGTTCTTTAAGCTCACCTAGACTCTTGTCTTGGAGAAATCCTCTTCCTTCCCAACATATCATCTCCTTGCTCCAATGGTGAAATCACATCTGATTTGCTGACAGAGACCCTGTACATAGATTGTGCATTCAGTGCTGAGTCTTCAAATCCAAGGCTGGCTACCAAGGGAAAAAAAGCTGAACATTGCAGTTTGGTCTAGGAAGAAGCACACTGACAGCTCTTCACTTATGAAGGAGGCACACCTGGCACTGTATCAAAGAAAATAAGGTCCTCTTGATGATGTTCAAGTCCAATTTTCAAGACATTATATAGAATCCTCAGTGATTTAAATTCTGCAGAAATTATATCACTTATTTTAAAGAATCCACTAAACATAAATAAGCTCCACCAGAATACAATAAATGCTGTGGGTATAGACTCAAAACCTAGCTTGGTTCCCACAGGAGAAAAGTAACTTAGTCTTTAATGCATTTATTTATTCATTCAAAAACATGTAGTCTATGCTCGGTGGCAAGGCCCCAGGATGTGTATATCCATTGAGGGTGTAGTACCACACGGATGGGGAATGGTTGTGTGGGGTGTTTTTGGGGGTGTGGGTGGTGGGGAACATGGGAATCCCTGTAGTTTCTGAGTAATATTTGGGTAATCTAGGCACCTTTATAAAATGTGTATATATATATAACAAATAACATTTATGTAAACAAATGCACATATATGCATATGTATTTATATATCATTTTACAAATAAAAAAAATTAATAAAAAAACAAAACAAAACAACAACAACAAAAAAAACATTTGTCTTCCCAGCAAAATCCTGGGTACTGAAGATTGAGTAGAAGACAGACTTGAAATTTTGATCAGGAATACTACATTCTACTGAGGTGACAAACCATATACAAGTAAATAAAGACTTTTTTCATGTAGATATAAGTTCTATGAAACAATCAGGGCAAGGAGTGGAGTGGAATGGAATATGGGGAAGCCGTTCTGGATACTTGTTGAAATATATAATTAATGTTGTCATAATCACACGCTGAGACCAGATGACTGTTTTCCATCATCACATCTTTGAGCAGCTTTCTCTTGGATCTGCCATGCATGGACTACTCTTCCTGGGTGAAGTTTACAGCTACAGCATCAAATGTCACTGATTCCTAAGCAACAGGGGACAGTATACTAAATACAGGGCCATCCTTACCAATGTCCAAAGACTGACAGTACCAGAAAATGGACACTATACTTATAGAAAGCTCAGAATGTATTTGAGGTTCCAGTCAAATGTTTCTCTGGACTGACTTGGAATATTCACATTCTGAACAGATTTTAACTGTGTTATAAAGGAACTACACATGACATATTCTGTGAAATTGTCTATCCATTCCCCTACCGAACTTCCAATAAACTGGTGAATTCAAAATTGTTGTTGATAAAATTTGTATTTGAAAATCCATAACTAAACTACTCCTCTTCACCAATTTCAAGTAAATACACAGGTTTATTTCAAGACAAGCAACTTCTTTTATCAATATCTACAGGCCATTTTTCCTATATAATCCTCAGGATCCTAAAATGTGAAATGGTTCACCAATTTGTTAGGAGTGCTGAGAGATCCAATGACCTAATGTGTAAAATGATTACTTTCTATTAAACATGTATTAAATAGAGATGATAGGCCTCTTATTAAAGTGGCAAAAATATTGAGCTAATATCCAGCATTCTTCAGAAATGAAATGATTTACTAAGGATTTCATGTTTTAGTTTCCTAGGCTGCTCCAGCACATACCATGAAATGAGTTGGTGTAAATCATGAGAATTTTTTAGCTTACATTTTTGAGGCCATGAAAGTGTCTTAATGAACAAAATCAAGGTGTCATCAAGGTGATGCAATGTTTTCTTCCCAAAGACCAGATACCAGCAATCCTTGGTATCTCCTTTCCCTTGTGGGTTTTGTTGATTTCAGTTTCTTGCTTCCCCAGCTTTCCCTCTGTGTCTAAATTTCATTCTCCACTAACAGACTCCAGTGAGAAGATTAAGACCCAATCAGATTGTGGCAGGTCACACCTTAACTGTAGTAGCCTCATCTAAAAGATCCTATTTACAATGGGTCCACAACCACAGGCATGGATTAAATTTAAGAACATGTGTTTTCTGCTATACATACCGCTTCCAAACACCAAATTTGAGGTAAACAGGTGCTGTCTCTTTCATCTCCACATATCTGAGAGTTTCATTTTATGGTATAAAGGCAAAGAGTTCAGAAGGACAAGCCTGGGCTCTTCAGATTGTTATAATGAAAGACAGTGGTAGCTTGTTATGGCATGATATCTACCATTCTCAATTTTCTTGGGACCTACAAGGATCCATTATCTTTTTTTTTTTTTTTTAATTTTTTTAATTTTCATCCCTTCACTGCTATTAAGAGAATATAAGACTCTTGATTTGTCCTCACTTTTAAAAGAGTTAAGTCCTTTTATAATCATTTTTAATCCTCTATTTACTTTCAAAATATTTTAATGCCACTTGGTTAAATAGGGAAACCAATACAGTTTTACAGTGACCCATGGTCCTATTTTGAAAATGTTCAAAACTGACAACTTTTTGACATTTCACCTTTCCAAAATCAAATCCTAAATGACATCTTACTGACCTCACAGGAATTGTTTTTTCACTTTTAAAAAGAGAGGTTCTAGAAGTAGGTTTATTTGATATGTTATGATTTGCATAGGAAGTGTTGCCAAATTAAAAAGGATTTTCTAAACTTCTTTTGCTTAAGTTTGTGCAGGTAAAATGTTATTAATGTAAACATTTCAGAATTTATATAAACTTCCTAGAGATTTTTCAATGTCTTCACTGCCTATGAAACGTCATAGTACCAATCTGCCTGATTTAGTACCAATCTGCCTGATTTAACACTATATTTTAGTATAGTGTTATTAGGCATAATTTCACAAAAGTAACCAAATTTCCTTCTCAATTGCATTACTCTTGTAATGAAATTTTATCAGAACTTTCACTTTTATAAAAAACTTACAATTGTAAGTTAACCAGGCTGCTTTAAGTGTTTGGTCATCAATGGACCATTTTAATTATGAAGCTTCACAGAAAATACTTGCAATCAGCTACAGGCTAGAGTGCATCATATTAAACATAAGGGACTGTCTCAGAAATCCTTGGAAAGGAATATGCCAGGTGCTCTGGGGCACAGGTTTCTAATGAGAGTGCTTAAATAACTTTGGAGACCATACCACTGGGCTGAGTCAAGATTCTGGAATACTAGTGAAGAAGCCAATGGGTTCAAGAAACTGAGAGGACCAAAGTTGAATTTTACCCAGGAAAGAATGACTCAAATGCCAAAGAAAACAAGGGAATACTGAAATTTACAAGAGAGAAGCAAGGGAATGTACAAGGGAGCCTCAAAAACATTAAGTGCCAATTTCTCATCAGAAATGTTGGAGGCAAGAAGGCAGTGGGAAGAAATATTTATGAAGTGTTGAAAGAAAATCATTAGAAACAAGAATTTTGGACCCAGAGATGCTCTCTTTCAAAAACATTTTTAATACTTTTTGGTATATAACTCCACATACAGAATATACCATGCAAATGCCTTAAAGTAATGATAAATGTATGGTTTGGAACTCAAAAGAAATGAAGATGCAATCTATGATGAGAACTTCATAAAGAGGGAGGATGAAGGATTACCTGAACATTGTTTGTGGATAATATTCAAGTTAGGTAGGTGTAGCAGTTTGGCATTATTTATGAATTCCAAAAATAGATATTGGATTATGTTTGTGAACTGGTCTTTTCCTCTGGGAATAGTAGATTATACTGGATTCAGAGGTTTACTTGATTGGATAATGACTGAGGCTTTGGTTGGGCCACATTAGTGGGGTGCTGAGTCCCCACCCCTTGGCGGGTGGGGACTCAAAGATAGGAGACATGGCAGAGGACAGAATTGGAGTTATGATGTTGAGTTTTTGAACTGGAGCCCTGGGAAGTAAGCACACAGAGGAGCTGGGTTGTGAGGCAGGAGAGAATGTCCAGGGAAAAGAGAAAAGCCATTTGCCTGATAGTCTACATCTGGCTTTGTAGAGAGAACAAGCAGCAGACCCCGAAGAGAATCAAGCCCTGGAGAGAGAGACAAAGCCTAGAGAGCCTGACCCTGGAGCCTTAAGAGGAAGAGGAAGGCTGAACATTGGCCACCATCTTGCTCCAACACATGGCAATAGACTGATGAGGGAAGTAACTTATGCTTTATGGCCTGGTAACTGTAAGCTTCTACCCCAAATAAAAACCCTTTATGAAAACCAACTGATTTCTTATATTTTGCATCAGCACCCCTTTGGATGACTAATCCAGTAGGTATCAAATCTAAAGACAATATTATAAATTTGAGATGTTAAATTTACCCCCATGGTAACCACAAAGAAAATATCAGAACACTTTGCAAAAAAGGAAGTAAATGATTCTAAGCAGTTTATGCAAAAGATCAACTAATTATAAAATGAGGCAGTAAAGAATGAATTGACAAAAGATGAAGTGGCCTGTATCCATTATTGGAAGACCATGCTGAACAATTCTAATGCCCTAAACATGCCCTACATTCCATCTATTCTATTCTTCCCTCCCCATCCCCTTGGAACCTATGATAAGCACTAAGTTTCAATTTTTGAAGAACAAGATTTATAGTTACTTGTAAAAATATTGAGGGCTTAACAAATTGGTCTGTTTTATTAGGCACTGCGTATGTTCTCAAGGGATTCTTGTCCCTCTAACAGAGAACACAGAAGGACTTCCCGGGATGAGAGTTTGATATTTTCTTGATTATTTTTGGGGGCTCCACACACTGATATCACACACTATGACAAAATGAACACATACATTACATAGAAGCCTGATATAGGGGCACCCTGTCCCATGTATCCCCCCACATCCAACACCCTACACCAGTATCCTCCCCTAAAATATTTGCCAAAAGAACATTCCCAACATTGTAGTTTTAACCACACACCTGCTAAACCCCAGAATTGACCTGCTCCTTCCCCTGACCCTCCTCCTAGTTCCATGGTTAGTCCAACCCACACCTCCCAACCTTCTCCCCCTCCCAGACCAGCACCTCTGAATCCAATCACGTCACTGCACCACTGTCACACTCATCCACTGGACAACTACACCCTTCTACGTTATCATAGTTTTTGACCATATGAGCATCTGCTGACCATCCTCTACTCCCTTTAATCAAAACCTATAAAAGCTTACCATCCAATATGTAAACCATAATGTAAACCACTGACCATGGTTAGTGGCAATGTTTCAGTGTTTGAACATCAACTGCAACAAATGTACCATCTGCATGTAAAAGGTTATTAATAGGGTAGAGGGGGAAAGAGGGAGGGCAATGGATGTATGGGAATCACGTGTATTCTCTATGTGACTTTTCTGTATCTTAAAGCTTCTTTGAAGGTAATGAAAAAACAAAACAATGGGGGAATATATGGAAGAAAATATCACTGTACAGATAAGACAACAGATCTTACAGTGATGAAAAACAAACATCTAAAAGTTTTCTTTTAATAATTTCAAAATTTAAAAAAAATTTGTGTTTTATTGCTTATTTTATTTTTTAAAGATTTATTTATTTATCCTCCCCTTGCTGCTTGTGTTTGCTGTGTCCATTTGTTGTGTGTTTTTTCTGTGTCTGCTTATCTCCCCCTTGCTGTGAGGTCTTGTTGCATCAGCCCACCATGCCACACGGGCCTGCCTGCCCTCACAAGGAGGCCCCAGGAAGCGAACCCGGGGCTTCCCATATGGTAAACGGGAGTTCTATCGATTGAGCCACACCCGCTTCC
>JAQZBX010037428.1:0-17994 GCA_029593785.1 Cabassous unicinctus | reverse complement strand
CTCCCACACTTTCCCATATTAACAACATCTTTGATTAGTGTGGTACATTAGTGCCAGTTGATTTTTGACAAGGGTGCCAAGTCCATTTGATGGGGGAAAGAATAGTCTTTTCAACAAATGGTGCTGGTACAGCTGGAAATCCA
This sequence comes from Cabassous unicinctus, assembly GCA_029593785.1. Classification (NCBI taxonomy): domain Eukaryota; kingdom Metazoa; phylum Chordata; class Mammalia; order Cingulata; family Chlamyphoridae; genus Cabassous; species Cabassous unicinctus. The sequence continues at coordinate 17,851 of JAQZBX010037428.1, read as the reverse complement.
CATGCAAAAGAATGAACATGAACCCCTACTTCTCACCACATATAAAAATTAATTCCAAATGGATCAAAGAACTAAATATAAGAGCTAATACTATAAAACTCTTACAGGAAAACATGGGGAAACATCTTCAGGACCTTGTATTAGGCAATCGATTTTTAGATTTTTACACCAAAAGCACAAGCAACAAGAACAACAAAAAACATAATTGGGACTTCATCAAAATTAAAAACCTATGGGCATCAAAGGACATTAGCAAGAAAGTGAAAAGACAACCTATAGAATGAGAGAAAATATACGGAAACCATATATCTGATAAGGAATTAATATCTAGAATATATAACAGTGACAATTCAACAACAAAAAGACAACCCAATTTAAAAATGGGCCAAAGATTGGAATAGACATTTCTCAAAAGATGACATTCAAATGGCCAGTAAGTATATGAAAAGATGCTCAATATCATTAGCCATTAGCAATAAAGACTTGGATAGAAGCTCAGGCCATGGGGAAGTGTGGGGGTTTCACCAAGGTCTGAGGCACCCGATTGCTCTGAGACCTTAATTGAAGGTCTTGATATGTGCAATTAAGCCAAAACTTAAAGATTTTGTCTGTTGCAGTTTTTTTTCCTCTACCTTCAAAACAATATTAAACAGCACACTGATTTTAGTCCTCAGATGAAAAATTCCCAACTTTGGACTTCTGGCTTTTAGGAGGGGGATGAAACATAGAAGATTTTGCTTGTAAACAGGCAACTTCTTCCATGGATGGGGTGGAAGGGGTGTTCTGGTCCATTTTATTTTTCTTAGGGCAGAAATAATTGGTGCTAAAAACATCCAATGAACAATCCCACCACTCGGGCTGTAGCTCAATCTTGAGTGGCAACATTGAATTAATAAAGGAGCATGTTCCAAAATAGGGCAACTGCAAAAAAGGAACTCTGCAGGGATTGCAAACTCTGTTTTTTGCGAAGGGCGAAAGATAGCTGCCTGGGAACACAAAGATTTTGGTGGGTGTGATGATAGGGGTTGGAGGATAGAGTCGGGAAGGGGCAGGAGGTCCTGGAGGTAGTGCAATTCGGGTGATCACTTTAGGCTCTGTCCCTCTGACATGGTAACCATCTGTTACCAGGAACCACTCACATAGAAGAGTCTGTAGAAGAGGCAGGGACAGTATGTCTACGCCCTGATCCCCAATCCTCTGGCTCATGGCAGGAACATTCAGTAAGTTTTAGTTTTGTTTTGAGTTCCCTCACCTGGACATCAGGGCATTCTGCTCCACTCCCCCGCTCAGCCTCTGCTTTGGCCCTGCCGGAAGCCTCGGCTCCACCCGGTTTTGCCCCAGGGTGGAGCAGCAGCGGGAGGCCTCGGCATCTGAGCTCGGGGTAGGTAGAAAGGGGTCCTGCCCCGGGATGAGGCGGCTGCACAACTATCAGGCGTCAGTCGGCAGAACTCCGGGGCGTTCCTCGGCTAATCTGTCTCCAGCCTTCGCCCTCCCGAAGACCCTCCTCATTAGCGGTGGAAGAAGGACCCCAGGGTCCCAGGAAAGGATCCCGGGAGAAAACCCCGCCCTGCCTGCCACGTTTACCCCCCGCCCCCGGGCCCGACCGCCGCCTGCACAGGAAGCCCCTCGGGTGCCCACCGTCCAGCAGCAGCCCCCCGAGCCTCCCTCTTCCCCTGGACGTTTAGGCACAGGAGGGGTCCACAGAAACTCGGCACCTGCCTGCGGGGACCTCTTGGTCGGCGGCCCCGCCCCCACAGACAGGGCTTTAAAGCGCGGGTTTAAAGCGCCGGGTGGGCCCGCGGGAGCCGCAGACGCCCCTCCTCACAGCCGTCGCCCGCCCAGGCCGCACCCACTTGGGGGCGGGAGCGCCGGGGCCTAGTTCCCGGTTCGCGGGCGCTGCTGCTTTAAGCGGGGGCGGGCCTGCGCGCGGCGGGGCCGAGGCTGCGGCGGCGGGGCCGGCTGAGCTCGGGGTCGCGGGCCGGGGCTGCAGGGGGCCGGCGGCCGAGGTCGAAGTAAGGACGGGCGGCCGCAGCGGGGGCTGCGGAACGGCCCCGGGAAGCGCGCGCGGCGGCCCGACGGGAGCGCCCGGGGCGTGGGGAGGCCTCTGCGGCACGGCGGCTCCCGGGAAGGGAGAGAAGGAAGCTCCGAGCGCCCCGGGCTCCTCAGGCGTCCAGCCGGAGCCCAGAGCCGGCGGCGGGGCCCTGCGGCAGCCTTTACACCTCCACTCGCTGCCGGGCCCAGGTGGGGAGAAGCAGGAGGCGGAGGGCTAGCGGGCGCGGGAACTGGCCCTCGGCGCTCGCCGTAGCACGGCCTGGGAGGCGGTCGCTGAGTGCCGGGGGACGGTGACAAAAGGAGGGAACCGGAGGGCCGTTTGGGGCCGGAGAGAGCGGGCGAGGGACTGGGGCCCCTTCCTCCAGGAGACACAACCCGGCGGGCTTGGCGTCCCCCGGCCTCCACGCAGGCAGCTCACTCGCCTGGTCCGGCGCGGAGAGCGAAGGTAGAGGCGACGACAGCGCCCCCTCTGGCCAGGCTGCGCCGCCTCAGGCTCGGCGGAGCGGGCCTTGGGGGCCTGCGGGGGATGGGCGGCCAAGGGGCCGTTTGCCCGGCTTCCCATCTGGGCCCGGCGCGGGGTCCGCAGAGCCCAGCCCCGGGCCCCTCGGACCCCCGGGTCTCAGTTGCTTTCCAAGAGACCGGCGGGGCCTCGCCTCTCGGGCCCCGGGAAATGGAAGAGTTGACTATTTGGAGCCTTGCGGGCTGGCGAGAACTTATACAAGGGGGTCCGAGCCTTTAACAAGTTTGGGCAGGCCAGGCCAGGACTAGGGGGCTTCTTAGGCGGGGGGAGGCCATGACTCTTGAGTTTTGGGTCCCTCGGTGTGGAGATGCCGATGCGGGGTCTTAGGTGTTTGGAGGAGAGATTGTGACCTGAAAGATGCAAGCAATTTCCAGGTCACTCAGCAGGGCGCACAGAATCCCTGGTCTTGGCTTCGTTTGTGACTGTTCTTGCCCTGAGATAGGCTGCTGGTGTCCTCTCTGTATCTGAGAAGTGCTTTTGGTGTCTCAGAGAATGACCAGAAGGGATTCTTTGGAGTCAGGATGTCCCCGTCATCTGGGACGAAGGTGTGAACTGCCAGGGAGAGCATCCTTCTGCAGCGGCGTTATTGGTTTGTTGAACAGAAAGATGAAATCTAAGCTATCCAACGAATTGCCTCTTAATGCAGAGTAAAAGCAGGCTGTTATATATGCAAGGAGGATGGGTAAAAGAGCAGTTTCACCAGGTTCTCTAGACACTTTTGTGACGGCTCTTAAAATAGAAACTAAGTCACACTCATCCAGTTATGTCATCCTGGAGGAGCATCTCTTTAAGTGGGGTCATCAACAGCCTGTTGTTAACTTATTGGGGAGCTTTTTCATTCAAGGAGGTTTTGTTTTTGTTATTTGAGTGCCTGTTATGGGACAACTGCAAACAAAATTTACAGCTTCTTGGACCCTTCACCGGACCACACACAGCCTATCTAGGTGGTGCTTGGGAGTCCACCTTTGGCACCTGGTGGATTTAATGCACACCGAAGTTTGAGAACCAAACTGGTCAGCAGACCAAATCCAGCCTGCTCCCTATTTTTGTACTACTCTGTTTTTATGCTGTCCTTGAACTAAGAGTGGTTTTTACACTTTTAAATGGTTGGGAAAGAAATCAGAAGAAGGATATTTCGGGATACATGAAAATCATGAAATTCAAATTTAAGCATACATAAAGTCTTACTGGAACACAGCTCATTCGTCGTTGTCTGGCTGCTTTCTGGCTATAACAGCAGAGCTGAGTTGTTGCAACAGAGACCTCATGGCTGCAAAGCCTAAAATATTTACCAAAAAAAAAAAAAAGTTGCCAGCCCCTGGCTTAGAGTAAGAAAAAAATAGGGTAGAAAAAAACAAGCAAATGTGTTTAAAATCATGTTTAGAAATTAATAGACAAAATGGATTTAGATACATATTATTTTCAAAAAGGCAGCAGGAATAGTTTTGGATTCTTGATTAACACAAAAAGAATTTAGATGAACACAGGCATTTAGATCAGATTTTCATGGAGATTGTGACACTATGCCCTTGATAAGTTGGCTAACCATATGCTTCTTTTCATAGGCTGGTTGAACTCATGAAACTGATACCATTCTCTTAAGAAACAAACTAGCTCAAAAGAAAAATGGCTTTCGTTGCAACACAAGGGGCCACGGTGGTTGACCAAACCACGCTGATGAAAAAATATCTTCAATTTGTGGCAGCTCTAACTGATGTAAATACACGTGAGTTGATCCCTTTCATCACTAAGGAAATGTATTAATGTGACTTATGCATCTCAGTTCAAATGATATGCACATTGAGATAAAAAATAACATTATTTCCTAATTTACACTTTCTCCAAACTTCATGGAGAGGCAAAGTGATGAGCTTTACTGGCTGGAGCCCCAAAGAGGCACCTGCGTGTGTTTGTGTGTTTGTGTATATATGTATGCTTATCTGTGCATGCACAAGTGTGTCTGGGTGTACAAATGTGTGTGACTGAGGGTAGGGAACTAGTTAATGTGCCTTCTGTTGGGCCATGACAGTCAAACTGATAAGATCTGATTGCTTCTCTTAAGTTATTAAACTCGTGTAATTTCAGGAACATCCTTAACATAATTTCAATTAGCCAATGATTTGTTTTGCCATTTACAGCTGATGAAACAAAGTTAAAGATGATGCAAGAAGTTAGTGAAAATTTTGAGGTATGGGCTTTATATTTTACACTTTTTGTGATAAATATTCACATATTTATGCTTTCCTTTTGCTGCTCTATCAGTTTTTTTTTTTACTAGTAACGCAAAATACGTTCTTTGTAATGTAATTTGCTTTTCAAAACTGAAGTTTGAAAATTTGTACACAGTGTGAAGTTCTTCACACGTAGTGATAATGAGGTGGAGGAGTGTTAGTTTTGTTTTGGTTTTGTTTGTTAATATTTCTCTGGTAAAATCTAATAGCTCTTTTAGGTGTATACTCTGAAGATGCACTCAAACTTAAGTTGTGACTTGCTATTAGATAATAGATGGTATGTTATTGTGGATTGAGACCTGGACCTTAGTTCTGACTCTATTATGTATAACTCATGTGACTTTAGTCAATAGTTAATCTTTTTTGAGCCTCGAATTCTTCAATTTTATATTATCCCACAGGTCCCTCAGGCTCTGTTCATTTTTCTTTAACCTCTTTCTATTTCTTTTTATCTGTCTTCAGGTTCACCACTATACCACTATTTTTTCTCCTGTTAAGCCCAACTAATTTTTAAAATTTCTGTTATTGTACTTTCAGTTCCATTTAGTTCTTTTTTATAGATTATGCTTCTCTGCAGAGATTGTCTGGTCATTCATTAAGAGCATATTTCCATTTTATTCTTTGAGCATATTTATAATGGCTGCTTTAAAGTTTTTGCTAAGTCCAACATTTGGGCTATCGGAGGATCAGTTTCTATTGACTTGGGTCACATTTTCTTGTTTTTTTTGCATGTCTAATACTTTTTTTTTTTTAAGTATACTGGACATTATGTGAATGTTTTAGAGGAAGATTTTGTTATCTTCCTCTTTAGAGGGTTGATTTTTCTCAGTTTCTAAACTCTGTCTTCCCATGGAGTTCATCAGAAGTTGATTTCAGGCTTTGTTGGGGTGGGTCTAAACAGGCCTTACCTTAAAGCATAGAACTTTCTCTGCCGAGTGGGGTATTATCATATTTTTGCACTCTGATTGGGCTGGAACCCCAACATCCTCTAATAGTTCTAGGTCTTTATTTGGTATCTTGAAAATCATCTCTCAATCCCAGTCTTACCCTCTGTATGGGAGCCTTATGGGGGACTGTTCCACCTCCCACCCCGTAGTTCCTGCTTCTCTGGGACTCTCCCCCGTAGATTCCAGCTACTTCAGCCGCCCCAATCTCTGACCTTTTCCTCCTCAGCTCATCAGGACCACTGTGCCCTATTTGGACACCAGCTTGCTGAACCTCAGTCAGGAAATTGTACTTAGGAAGAGAGCCACAGTGATCACTGGGTTCACCTTGTAAATTTCCTTTCTTTTGGCGATCACAGTCTTGTACTGCCTCTTTTCCAACACCTGAAAAGAGTTATCTCATAATTTGTCTATTTTTATGATTAGTCTGGTATCAGTTTCATAGGTAGAAGAGAAAGTCACATTTCTCATTTTTAATGTGGGAATAATAAAACCTTTCTCATGGAGTTAATATGAATAAGGAAAATAGATATTAGTAAGTATTAAATAAATAAATGCAAGTGAAGTTGAATCAGATATCCTATAGCTGTAAAAATACAGTATTTTTGTTTGGCATTTTACGAAACTAAGTTTTCAAGGACTTGTTGACTTGAACCGAGCTGGAAAAAGAAAATCCCAAGATATTTAGAGATCTAGCTAATGAGCTTTCTCTTCTGCCCAAGCTGCTAAAGCAAGCTGTTAAAAAAAAATAAAAATAAAAAAAGAAAGAAAAAGCTGGGGAGGTAGAATAAGATAGGCCTGCATTCTGCATTTTAATGCAAAAACGGATGCGAGAGAACCATAGTCTTAGTAGGTTTATTTGAGAGGCTGAAATCATGGCTCAGTCTGTAGTCAAACCCATAAGAAACAAGCACACAAGCCATCCTGCTGAGTGTGGGATGGGGTTCCCTGGATTAGGTTTCCTGACCATGTTTGAGGTGCTGAGGTCTTATTCTCCTGCTTGTGATCTGGCAGTTAGCAAGTTAGTCCCTGGCACTTGGTCTCATTTGCATCGATTAAATCAATAGAAATAAAAGTAGAGCAGTGTATCTGAATGATATAAACATTTAATTTACTTTAAATGAAATTCAGATAACTAGTCTTTCAAATAATTAAATATTAGAATAACTATACATAGGTAATTCTGAATTATCACCACTGCCACCCCAGGAAAAATATTTAAATGAAATGAGTGAAAATTTTAAAATGAGTTTGAGAGAGTCAATTCACTTACCACTTAGGGATAAAATTCTGGGCTAAGTAATTGTCATATGGGCCATCTTTCAGGACAGAAAATAAAGAAACCTTTGAGTTAGAAATCAGCTGAAAACTTCATATGGATCAAAAAGGGGTTGAGTTGAAATATTGGCAGAATAAGTGAATAACTTGCTGAATGAATCTTTTTTACTGAAGAAATTTGGAACTCATATTTGAGAGCGCTATAGTTGGTATGGGCTTATGTGCAGATATGCTTGATTTCTTGATAACCTAGCAGTTAGTTTATTGTCCCAGCTTGAATCTTTAAAAAAAACAAAACAATTTTTTGATGTATGTCATTCATACATGAACATACATAAACAGTAAGTGTTCAGTAAACATTGTGAACTAAAAAACAAACATGCATAACATCATACAGGGCTTTCACACATCACCCCACCACAAATATTTTGCATTGTTGTGAAACGTTTGTTAACAAATTATGAAAGAGCATCATCAAAAGTCTTACTACTAACTCTAGTCCGTATCTTACTCCTCTAAACTTTTTTTTTTCTTTAAGGATTTAGTTATTTATTTACTTTTATCCATTCCCTCCCCCCCATTTTTGCTGTTTTTGTGTCCACTCACTGGGCAACTCTCTGTGTCTGTTTCCTGCCCTTTCTTCTCATCTTTCTCCTTCTGTCTTCACTGGGATTCGATCCTCTGAACCTCTGATGTGGGAGAGAGGCGTGTTACCACCTGTGCCACCTTAGTTCCTGGTTTTTCGGCGTGTCTCGTCTTGGCTCTCCCTTGTGTCACTCTCCTGTTACGTCATCATCTTGCTGTGTGGCTTGCAGCGCCTGGCAGCTCATCCACACTTGGGGCCTAGGGGGCTCATCTGCTCATGGGGCCTGGCGGGGCACCTACACGTGGGACCTGATGGTGCGCCCATGCGCCTTCTATATTTTCCTTTTTTTTAATTTTTACCGGGAGGTCCCGGGGATCGAACCCAGGTCCTTCCATATGGGAGGTGGACGCCCAACCATTTGAGCCACATCCATCCCCCCCCAGCTTGAATCTTATTCCTCTTTTCCTTGGATTCTTGAATGTGGGTGTTTCATTAAAAAGTCTTAAGCATTGTGGATGAAAGATGACAAATACAGTTCTTGACCCCCAAGGAATTCACAGTTTACCTGGGAGAGACTATTCAGGTGTTGCCCAACTCCTGAGGGCGCCACCCACACGGTAGTCTCTGAATGGATCCCCTAGAATTATGCCCTGAGTTGGCCCTCGGTGACAGATGCTCAGATGCATAAACCAAGAATTGAAGAAGTTTCTTTCCTTGCCTCTCTGGCACCGCTGTTTTCAGGTTTTTGTCTATTTCTCTATCCCTTCCTTTATAGACTCTGTTCTAAGATGACCTTATATAATGGACAGCCTGAAATCTTTCTCTTCAGTCCAGATCGTCTCAGGAGCTCCAGACACTTAGATCCAGCTGCCCAGATGCTTTGTCTTACAGGCTTCTCAGACTTGTAGATAGTAAAAGTTCAACTCCTTTCTCTTGAGCTTGTATTCCCGCTGTACTGAACTCTTTTTAATACCTTTTCTAGCTCATACTTTCTCTTTAATTTTGTGCTTTGCATATGTTTTTCTCAGAACCTTCTTCATTCCCACCGTTTCACATAGATAACTTCTACTTGCCTTTCAGGTTTTAGTGTGAACATCTCTTCTTCAGGAAGATGTTCTTTGTCATCAGCTCCCTCCAGTAAACTATGACCCTTTGTTATATGTTCCCTTAGTTGCCAGTTCTTCCCTCATCATGATCCCGCATCATTAGTCCTTTTCTGATAGCTATCTTCCCCGCCACACTACTGCCTCCCTTATCTTTGAGGGTAGGAATTATATTTATTTTCTTAATCACTTTATCCCCATTGAGCACATAATTCAATACTTGTTGAATGCATAAGTAAGGCATTAAAAGAGAAAAGAGGGCTTGGGTGTAAGATACACTTAATTGGAATCCCACCTCTAAGAGTTATCAGCCCTAACAGTTGGCAAGTTGTTTAACCTCTCTGAGCCTCTTTATCTGTGAAATGGAGATAATACTTATTTTAGGTTGTGGTGAAGACTGAGAGAATAAAAGGTGTCCAGCACAGTGCTTGGCACCCAGGTGCTCTGTAAATAGTAGCAGCTAAAATTTATTGAGCATTTGCCATACAGTGTTGTGAGCTTGACATATATTAACTTAATCTTCACAAAAATCCTATAAGGTAGGTAGGAAATCATATTTTCCCATTTAACAGGTGGGGATGCTGAGTAACTGTGCAAGCTTTACGCTTCCTAAGTGGGATCCAAACACTGCTCCAGTAGCCATTTTACTATACCATCTGGCGAATATTAGTTTCATTTCTTACTCTTCTTTTGAAATCAGTGCTGGGATAAATAACAGAGGCTGTAATCCTAGATTTTTAGGTTAGAAAAAGTGTCTGTTCAGGCTCTCCACTTTCCAGATGAAAAAACTAAGATTGAAGCTAAGTGGCCTGTCAGAGCTCTCAGACTTACTGGCCCACCTAGAACAGGCTCTAAGTTCAACATTATCTACAGCATTGGTATTCCTAGTTTGAAAAGTAAATTTTAGAATTTGGCTCTCCTGAATTGGATTTCAGAAGCAATAATCATCCCAATTTATTTAAAGCTACATATCACTAAAGCTAAAGCAATTAGAAGTATTAAAAATGACTGTTGATCTGTTGAACTGTGTTATTTTCCTTTGATGTTGTACTATGTGAATTTGAAATGAAAATACACACATAACTTAATGGAGTTTTATTTTTACATAATTAGAATGTAACGTCATCTCCTCAGTATTCTACATTCCTGGAACATATAATCCCTCGATTTCTTACATTTCTTCAAGATGGAGAAGTCCAATTTCTTCAGGAGAAACCAGCCCAGGTATTCTGTTCCAGAATTAGAAAATATCATGCTGTAGGATTGCATTGCATGCATTCATGAATTAAAACAACTCAAACTTAAGGTTTCACTTAAAAATGAAAGGTTTTGATACTTACAGATAACTTTGTCCAAGACCATTGCCTCTTTCATTATATGTCCTGCCTTTATTTTATCTAGGTCGTCTCTTATAATTCAAATTATTAACATTTGCTCATTGATGATGACTTTCAAATATGTGTAAAAGAAGGAAGGGTAGCTTAATGACTCTCTCCCATACCCATCGCCTAACTCGAATCGTATTCATTTTAATTTGTAAAACTCACAGCCAGTTTGTTTTATCTGCACCCCCACTCTCTCTTCTTATTCCCTCCTCCCACCTTGATTATTTTCAAGCAGTCCCATCATATCACTTTTTTCTGTATACTTTACCAAATATTTTAAAAATAACTTAAAAAAAACAACAGCATAATACCAGTGAAACAGTTTATTGCTAAATAAAGCATTTTTATATTGTACCAGTTCAAGATCTTGTGTGCATGACCCAGTGTTCAGTAGTTGGCTCCATAGACAGTATCATGAAAGCTTTGTATAGTTTATGATGTAATTAGTCCTTGGGCTCAAGGTAATTGGGGAGAGCATTATGAGAAATAAACTGAGATAATGAAGGGAGACCCCAAACTCAGTTCAGTTTGTGCTCTGTTCTTTCATCTTAAATTCGCCCCATATTCATACCCTAGTGTCCATCTGTTAGAAATAACGATAAGTTGTGAAAGAGGGAAAATTGACTTAGTTGATTTGGTATGCAAATATAGAAATATTCAAAGTAATGATTTGTAGCTACGTGCTCTGGATTATGATCAAGAAACTCACAGCACTGTGTTTTAAAGTAGGATCCGTCTTGCAATATGGTGGCCACCAGTGCTGGTTATAGGTAGCCATGTGACACTTGTAGATTGGAAAATAATTAATTTGAAACTCTTGGAAATATTTTGTCTTTACATTTTTTATTTTTCCTTGCCAGCAACTGCGGAAGCTAGTACTTGAAATAATTCATAGAATACCCACAAATGAACATCTTCGTCCTCATACAAAAAACGTTTTGTCTGTGATGTTTCGCTTTTTAGAGGTAACCTTTGAGAATTAATTGTTTAGCCATAGTCAAAACTTTCAATGTTTTTCTCATAAAATTCACTATTATACAACTATTTTCATTATGCTCATTCACATGATTAAAAATTCTTTTCCCTCATTTTTCTTAAGTCTCTCACTTGACCAAATTGTTAAGAAAGATTATGAATTGCAGATTGTTATTTTGCATCCCTGGGGAACTGACTAAACATATTGGTTGTCTTTGAAGATGAGTCGGGCGATGGTTTTCTTGCACCAAACTTTGCACTTTTGTGTGGACCAAGCACAGTGCTTCACACAAAGTCGTTGCTCATAGTTTCTCAAATTCTCGGGGTAAATCCATTTGGCATCTGCTAAGGGGAACTCTAAAATTGTTTCCTTGCTGTTCCTTGTCTCATTGTGTTACAGAATTCTTTTGTATTTCTGGGCTCCCATGGAAAGATGTGCTGTGGACTTGGGTAGAGTTGGATTTAGATCTTGGCTCTGCCATTTATTAGTGGTATCATGTTAGCCACCTTGCTTAACTTCTTGGGAGCTTACCTTCCTCATGGGTAAAATTGGAGCACACCACCCACTCATGAGTCTTTAGAAACTGCTTAGCACAGTGTCCAGTACATAGTGGGTGCTCTGTAAAGGTTTGTTCTCTTCGGTTCTCCTGGCAGTATTTTCAAGCAAAGGCAAGTGTCATTTGGCCCCGAAGACCTTAGTTCATGGTGTGACTTCCCATAGATTCCACTTTGCTCACCTGTCAGAGTGTTCTGTAGAGCTTGCTGGTGGGGTGCCATCCCGACTGTGCACTGGAGGCCGCGAGCCCTTCCTGATTGGGACAGTGCCTTCTGTGTGTATAAATTTCAACAAGTCACATAGAAGTTGGTTGATGGAGAGATTTATGCAGAAAATGCTTAGAAAATAGTCTTTGATTTTTAGATTAAAATTAAAGTTCTTAAGAGAATAGTTCTTTTAAATGTTAATTTATTTTTATTTTTTTAAGACGGAAAATGAAGAAAATGTTCTTATTTGTCTAAGAATAATTATTGAGCTACACAAACAGTTCAGGCCACCAATCACACAAGAAGTAAGTTGTTTTTCCTGATAGCATTTATAAAGTGTGTCTACAAATTCCTTTTGCTGTATGTATTTCTACTCCCTTTTAGAGTTGACTATACATGTGCTGCTCTTAAGTGTAGAAAATATAGCCTAAGTAGGGGGAAATTCTTTGTAGGTTTAACAGTGACTTATTTTGAATGTGTGTATCAGTACTTTGCTGTTTGTTCAATAGTGAAAACTTGTTAACCAGCCAGTCTGGCAGTTCTCTTTGGGGTGTGATGGCATTTACTTCTGCTGTGCCAGGAGGCACTGATCACTTTGTTTTATATAAGGATTAAGATGTGGGTTCTGGAATTGGAGCTGGGTTTGAATCTCAGCTCTGCAATTCAATAGTTGTATGACATTGGGTAAGCTCCTAAACTTGAAGCCTTATCCATAAAATGGGGACATTATTTTATGCCTTCAAAAGGTTACTTGAAGAATTAAATCTAAAGTTATTAGCCTATGGACACCTTACATAGTAAGTGGTAAGCACACAAAGCTAGCCATAATTAAGATAATATTTTCTCTCATGATAACCTTAGTAAATGCCTATTGTAGATTACTTGGAAATTAAAGTATAAAGATGAAGTAAAATTTATCTTAAACAATATTTAATGTCTTGGTGATTTTCTTTTTTCTCATATGTATATATATATATATATATCAATACATCTCTCTCTATATTTTCTACATAATTACAATAATGCTGTACATAATATTTTGTATCCTGATTGTTTCCCTTCGAATTATATGTAAGCATTTTCGCAATCACAAAAAAATTCTTTATAAAGTTATGTTTTAGTGGATGCATAATATTTTTTCTTATGAGTGTCCTTATTTTTAGATAATTAAGGTATTTGGAATAAGTTTGATCTTAGGACTATTACTGAATATCTTTGTTTACAGATCACATTGTTTTATAGACTACATTTGTAGAAACGGAATTACTGAGTCAAAAGTATTAATGTTTTAATGTACCTGATACATACCACTAAATTGATTTCCAGAAGGGTGGCAGCAGTTTATGATTCCTTCAGCAGGATATGAGAGTTTTTCTCTTATTGCACCTTCTCCAGCATTGTGTATTATTATTTTTAACTTTTTATTTTGAAAAATTTAAAACTTACAGGATATGTAGTATTTTTTGAAAGCCAAAAAGTGGTATTTATATTAATTTCCATTCCTTTGCTCTTCCTGAATTAGAAACTTGTATTCTATTTATCATTTGTATTTCTTTTCTTTGTTCATGTATAGTCAACATTTGTATTTTGAGTCTGACATTTTTCTTGACTGTTTTTTGTGTTCTTATATATTAAGACTATTAATTTCTTTTATATTTATTGTAAAAGTTTTCTGTTTATAAATATCTTCCTATAATAATAAAAGTGTCTGTTTTTTTAGATTCATCATTTTTTGGATTTTGTGAAACAGATTTATAAGGAACTTCCAAAAGTAGTGGTATGTTTTTAATATAGTTTGAATTTTTTAGTTATGTTTATTCCTCTTTCTAAAGGGAATTTGGAACAGCTGGGTTGAAGAAATAATTAGGGGATGCTAATTTTGGAATGGGAAATGTTTAGTGATGTTCAGTATCCTAGGTTGATAAATCAGCCACTTCAAAGAGGAGTTCTTTTGGTTTTATTCGGCTGAAACACTTCATTTTTTAAAATAAAAGCAATCTACTGTAGAAATTTTGAAAAATAAGTCAAGATTCTCTCACTTGTATGTAACCATTGTATGGAGATTTTGTTTTGTTTTTCACTTTGCTTTGAGCTCAGAATCTTTTGAAACCTTTATGGAGAAATATTGTGTGTTTTCAGTATTTTTCTGTATCAAGTTTTTTCTACATTGTTAAAAACTCTGCAGACAATGCTAGCAATATAAACGTGTATGGAGCAAAAGAGGAATGTCTCTTCCCCTTCCTTGTTCTCATTTATGAGAAATACTTGTTGCTGCCAGTTTGGAATATGTTCTTCCAATGACTCTCTTTCTGGCGTTAATAATTCTTAATGGCCCCAGAAGTTTCCATCACATGCATGTACTTTGAACACCTGTTCCTGGTTTTCCAATTTAAAAAATTTAACTATCTCAGATAATGCTTCATTAAAAAATCCTTGTGCATAAATCTGTGCCAGAGTTTTTATTTTAAAGATTTTTCTAAGTTAAATTTTTTTTAAAAAAATTAACATACAGTAAAATTGACTTTTGGGTGTTTTAAGGGTGTTTTGAGTATTTAATCTGTGAATGTATAAAATTAATGTAACATGATATGGGTTTTTCATCTTATATTAGCCAGAGAAAAAGAGTAGAAAATACTTTGGGGAAGATTTTGTTTTCTCTTGTTGGAGGTGGGGAACATTGTCTCTAACATGTTACATTTATGGTCCTAAATAAAGAATAAACATTTAGTGGGTGTTGGTTTAGGCAGCCGAAGGCTGCAGGATTTAGTTTATAGGGGTGGGAATGAATGATTGAGCCTCAAGTACTGAGGGATTGGTGCAACATAAACATGCAGACCATTTCCATTTCTTCTAGCAGTCATTATACCTATTTTAATAATTTTTATTCCACCAAGTTTCAGGTATATTCAATTAAGGAATGTTGTGTTTGACTTTAGGAAAAACAATGTCTCTTCCTTTCGTGTAGAACCGGTACTTTGAGAACCCTCAAGTGATCCCTGAGAACACAGTTCCTCCCCCAGAAGTGGTTGGGATGATAACTACAGTTGCTGTGAAAGTCAATCCTGAGCGGGAGGACAGTGAGACAAGGACAGTGAGTGTTTTTCAGATGTTTTGCTTTGCTTTTATCCATGTTTCCTGTTCTTGATAGAGGGATAAATGAGATGCTGATTTTTTTATTTTTTTAGACTGCTTATTATTTTTTTTAAACACATGAGGGAATTGAAGATAAACAAACAAATATGTGTGTGCCTGAGAGAGAAAAACGCAGCCTGGAAGTGGTGAAAGTGAACTGTTGAGGGGAGGGGATATGGCTCAAGTGGTTGAGCGCTTATCTTTCCACGTACGAGGTCTAGGATTCGATCCCCAGTACCTCCTAAAAAAAAAAAAGGAAAGTGAACTGTTGGTAGCTATTGGAGTAAGGGTATAAAGATGAAATTATAGTAGGATTTAGAATAACTCACTAGAAAGAGCAGCAGACCAGGCTGTGTGGTGTTTGTTCTGTCTTAGCTTTGAGTCATTAATGAAGTCCCTTTAAACTGTATTTAAACTTGTAGGTGAGTGCCTGAGAGTGTGGGCTTTGGGACAGAGCTCTGGGATGGCGTCCCAGCCCCACCACTTGAGTTCTCTGATTTCAGGAAAGCTGATGAACCTTAGTTCTGACCTTATTTTTTTCTCCATATCTGAAAAGCCTGTCTCATGGATTTTTGTGACAATAATGTTTACATAGCAGTATCTGTCACGTGAAAACATATTTGACCATTTATTATTACTATATTTTTATGATTGTTGAATTAAAAATATTTTATCATCTATACTTGTTTTACTGAAAGAGTGTTGCAGATGCTTCAGTTTGCAGAGTGCTAGGATGAATGAGAAACTAAATTTTAAATAAAGCTTTTGAATAAAGGTGCTGTGTAAATTTGTACTTTTTGCTGCTAGTTCATAAAATTTCTCAGGTGATTTGAATCACTAAGTTTTGATACATTTTCCTGAAGTTTTCCACAAGGGATTATATTGGAAAATATAAAAACCGTTATATTAAATTTTAGTTCTGTGCACTTTGTTTTCAAAATAGTTCGGATTTTTCACTACAGATAAATATACATATGTCAATATTTTCTCTTTATTCCCGTAGGGTGATGCTTTTAGTAGTGGGATACTGGTTTGGGCTATTTGAAATGTCACAGTGATAACCAGCGTCTGACCTACTTCTGTCTTACAGCATTCTATCATTCCTAGAGGATCTCTTTCTCTGAAAGTGTTGGCAGAGTTGCCCATTATTGTTGTTTTAATGTATCAGGTATGTGTATTGCTTTTTAGTTTCTTGGGTTTTTCAACTTTTATGTTATGATGAAATTCACATCCAGTTTTCTATTTCAAATAGTTGTCTGTGATACACATATGCTAACTAATGTAATGAATCCTATAGCTTCTTTGGTATGCCAAATTATTTTGCTTATAGCAGAATGTAAAAGCATGAAAATCTGTTATGTTTGCTTTTAGCTCTACAAGCTGAATATCCACAATGTTGTTGCTGAATTTGTGCCCTTGATCATGAATACCATTGCAATTCAGGTATCTGCACAAGCCAGGTGAGATTTTTTAGGGCATTGAAATAGACTGTCACACTGCTTTAATTCCAAGTAAAAATATAGCTGCTGTCATTCTTCTTAAAACATGAAAATTATGAGTAAAAATATTTTGGTAAAATTATATGCATTTTTGACTTTTTTAATTTGTTTTTAAAGGATGATAGTTACAGTTATTATGTTTCCTTATTTTGAAAAGATGAGATCATGTCTTGATTTTGGGTATCTTATAACTTTAGAAATGGCGTTAGGCATCGTTATACTCACTTACAGCCATAGGATACCCAAGACTTAGTGAGCTTTAAGCCTTTGTTCTCGCTCTTCCTTTCAGCTTGAGTGCTAGAATATTCTTTACCCCATTCACTCCTCCTTTCCTGTAACCCAGATCTCTGAATAGGCAAACTGTGCATCCTTTAAAGCCTCTCAGGGAAGCCTTTTCTCAAACTTGGTAGGATCCTCTTCAGACATTTATCACGTACTCTTGCAGCCTGATGGGCTGTAAGTCACGAGGGTGGGGTCCGAGGGGAATCCTCTCTAACAAGCCCCACGATACCCAGCAGGGGCCTTGCACTGAGTGGATAGGCACCCAGCAGGGGCCTTGCACTGAGTGGGTCGACACCCAGCAGGGGCCTTGCACTGAGTGGGTAGGCACCCAGCAGGGGCCTTGCACTGAGTGGGTAGGCACCCAGCAGGAGCCTTGCACTGAGTGGGTTGACACCCAGCAGGGGCCTTGCACTGAGTGGGTAGGTACCCAGCAGGGGCCTTGCACTGAGTGGGTAGGCACACGAAGGCCATGTGCTGGGCGAGGGCGGCAGTTTGGCCTTGGCTTCTTGGGGATTCACCTTGTAGCTGGTATGGAATGATGCTGTTTGTTTATGGCCTTCAAGACCTTTGTGTTTCCTGCTGCTCAGAAGTGTAGACGCATTTACTGTTGCTGCTGTGTCATTCTGGTCTGTGTAGAAAGCAAGCAGACTTTTGCACTTAGTAGTTGTTATAGACTTCAGGTTAAGAGGTGAAAGCTAACATTGTGAATTTTTCTCAATTCTCATTCAGGCAACATAAGCTTTACAATAAGGAATTGTATGCTGACTTCATTGCTGCTCAGATCAAAACGTTGTCATTTTTAGCTTATATCATCAGAATATATCAGGTAAATTCCTCAACTCAACTTTTGTTTTAAGTCAGATATATTGAGATATGATTTATACCCAGTAAAATTCACTTTTTGTAGGTATTCAGTTCTATGACTTGAAAAATGAAGATAGTCAGGTAACCACCAACTCATCAAAATATACAACATTTTATCATCCCAGAAAGTTCCCCTGTATACAATTGTAGTCATTCTCGTCCGACCTCTAATACCTGGCCGTGACCAATGAGCTGTTTTCTGTCCCATATAGTTCTGCCTTATCTAAAATGTCATCTA
>JAQZBX010037427.1:0-23797 GCA_029593785.1 Cabassous unicinctus | reverse complement strand
CAAGGGGGGGATAAATAAATAAAATAAATAAATCTTTAAAAAATAATAATAATAATAGGGGGGTATGGAAAAAATATACCAAATGCATGCTATAGACCATGGTTAGCAGTAATAGACTGATGATATTATCTCATAATCTGTAACAAATGTTCCACAACAACGTAGTGTGTTGGTGGAGGGGTGTTGTATGGGAACTCCCCACATGTGCATGATTGTTTTGTAAGTCCACAACTTCTCTAATAAAAATATATATTAAGAAAAAAAAAAAAAGATTCTTGTGATCTGAACGAAAGAATGGATAAACAAACCACAGTAGAGCCAGGCAACAAAATTCTACTCAGCATGAACTATTGACAAACTCAACAATGTGGAAGAATCATAAAAGCATTATGCAGAACAAAGGAAAGAAAACACAAAAGGCTGGGTACTCTGTGATTCCATTATATGACATTCAGGAAAGGGTGAAACGAGAGGGACAGAAATCTGATCTGTCGTTGTCAGGGGCTGGGGCCGGGAGTAGGGGACTTACTGCACACAATGTGGCATGAGGGAGCTTTTTGGAGAGATGAAAACGTGATATAGCCTGATAGTGTTGGTAGTTACACAACTGTGTCCATTACATTTGTCAAAGCTCATCACACTGTATATAAAAAGGGTCAATTTCACTACGAGTCAATCAAACCTCAACAAACCTGACTTTCAAAAAAATGATCATTGTGAGGATTAAGTAAATATTTGATGTATGCTGATAAAATGACACATAGAAGCCCCTCGGTATGTGTTGATTTCTTTGACCCGACAAAGGCAGTAAAAGAGGTAGAGCCGGGTTGCTATAGCTTACCAAAGCAGTAGGTGTCACTAGTAGAACACAGGTCATTTTCCAGTTTGACAGTTCCATTCATTCATACTTTAAGCATTGGGTAACATAAATCTATATTGAATTGTATTTAAAAACAGTATTCTGATGAAAGCAAGGACGATGGGCATGCCTCCAACAAACCGACTGCTGGCAGTAAGCTTGTCCCTCTCCACCATCCAGGTGAAAGATAAAATGAACTTGACCCCTGTATTAGTCAGCCAAAGGGGTGCTGATGCAAAATACCAGAAATCTGTTGGTCTTTATAAAGGGTATTTATTTGGGGTAGAAGCTTACAGTTACCAGGCCATAAACCATAAGTTTCTTCCTTCACCAAAGTCCGTTGCCACGTGTTGGAGCAGGACAGCTGCTGACGTTTGCCAGGGTTCAGGCTTCTTGGGTTCCTCTCTTCCCGGGGCTTGCCGCTCTCTGGGCTCAGGCTTGCTTTGTGCCACAAGGCCAGCTGTAGACTATCAGGCAAATGGCTTGCTTCTCTTCCCAGGGCCTTCTCTCTTTCCTCATCACCAAGCTCCTCTGTCCGCTACTTCCCCGGGGCTCCAGCTCAAGACTCTGCATCACAACTCCAACTCAAAACTGCTCCCTCTGTCCTTTGCCATGCCTTTTATATTCGATTCCCCCACCCACCAAGGGGTGGGGGCTCAACGCCCTAACGTGGCCCAGTCAACGCCCTAATCATAACTTAATCACGCCCAGATTAGCAGACCAGTTTACAAGCATAATCCAATAACTATTTTTGGAATTCATAATTACATCAAACTGCCAAACTGCTACAACCCCAAATTCCACACACCAAGCAATGGAGATGACACCCAAAATGGCACTGGGTTGCGTGTGACATTTGAAATCCCTTGGTGGACACACCCACTGGGCATGGCTAGAACGCGCCTCGGAACCTTCCTGCCCACAGCTGAACCCAGCTCCTTGGGAGCCTGAGGTCTTGCCGGGGCCAGGCCCGTGGGCAGCAGCAAACTCTGAGATCAGGTGGACACGCTCCTCCCCAGCCCTTCACAGATGTGCCTCTTCCAATAACAATATTTTCTCTGCTCCCTCTGAAGAGAAAGTCATGTGTTAAATGGAAGATTTGCTTGAGTGAGTCACCGGGAACCTAAGTTGAAATCATATTAAGGAAGGTAATATTTATTATATCCATAAAGCAACCCGCACAGGCGATGTGCAGGAGCCAGATGGGAGGCCCAGATGTGCAGGCAGCCAAATCAAGCCTGTCAAAAGGGAGGTCTGGACCTGTGAGTTAGAGCCCTTCAGCCAGGGAGGAACTGGAGACGGATATGGTCAGCGGTAGAACCCTCTGGCAGCCTTGGGGGTGGGAGCAGGAGAAGCAAAAGGAGGGCGAGGGCTCCCTGCAATGGCTGTGACTGCTGAGATGGTCCAGGATAACGGCCCACCCTAAAACTAAAGGTGCTGGGGCAGGGGAGAGGTGGGTGGAGGACCAAAGAGGAAAGGGGCCAGGTCTTCAGTCCCTGCGTTATAGGAATTGGGGGACAAGAGAGAGGAAGGGAGGGAGGAATGGAAGGAGGGAGGGAAGGACAGTAGTAGGGAGAGGAGGAGGGAGGGAAGAAGGAAGGAAAAGGATTGCCATGTAAGTTGTCTGAGTTATTGATTGCTCAAGGGTGCCCAGACCCTGGGCCAAGTAGGGGAGAAATTCAATTCACACTGTACCTGGAAGCTGAATATCTTGGGTGGGATTGTGTTCTGCCCAGAGAAGGAACCTTTTACTAATTTTGGCATGGGTGCTGAAAGAGCTATCCTAGAGAGAAGAACGAAAGGATGGGAGTGGAGGCAACAGGAAGGGAAGAAAATGGCCAGCAGCTCTGCCCCTTCTGACCTGCACCTTGCTGGACTGACCACATTAACTCATGATTAACACGTTCCTCCCACCAGCTGTATTCCGTTCCTCTCACAGTTCTTGCCAAGCCCGCCTATGCTTGAGGGCCCAGGTAAAACACCATCTCCTCCAGGAAGCCTTCCCAGATGTCTATATCTCCCAAAGGAAGCCCCTGACTCCTGTCGAGAAACCAGTTGAGAAACCTGAATCTTAATCTAGAAGCCGAGTCTGCCCTGAACATACTACACTGTCCTCATTGCTACTGGTGTCCGTGGTCCTCTTGACAATGTTCACCTCCCCATCCACACCTCCCTGGGTTCAAGGCTGACCAGTTATCCTGGATCTTTCCTGATAGTCACAGGTGCAAGGTACTGGATGTTCCCCTTATATTATATGTAAATGCTTGTCATTGATGAAGACCATGATGATGGCAATTCAGGCACTGTTCTAGGCAAGTGAGCAAGGCATTTGTGAGCGGTGACCTGGACCATGTGCAGTGAATGCACTGTACTTGTCCACCCACCATTCATTCCTGTCTTCTAGGAGCTGGGCGCTTCTTTTCCTATAGTAACCCACACTTCTTCTACTCTTAGTCCATCAGACTCTAGTTGCACTAACTCCTGCTCCTGTCTCAAAAGGTGATTCCTATTCCTCCCGGTCACAGTGACAGCTTTAGGAATGGACACATGGCCCAAGCCATCAAATGAGAGCCAGAGACTCCCTTTCTGCTGGGGGCAAGGAGGGGGCACAGCAAACTAATCAAATGGAGTTTTAAGTGCTGGTGGCCATCTTGCCATAACAGAAGGAGATTCCTGCCCAAGAGTGGAGCCAACTCAGAGAAAGGCAGAGCCAAGAGATGGAAAGACAGATATTGCTGATGACATCGTTTGAGCACCTAGAGCCAGCCATACCTGAAGCTGTGGCCTTTTTAAATTCATATTCATGTATTCATTCCCCTCTTTAGATGAAGACAATCTTCTTTGGGTTCCTGGCATTTGCCACTGAAAGAGACCTGATCAACAAGCAACGTGTCTCAGGTCTAGTTCTTTGTTAACCATCACTGAGATGCAGAAAAAGGAGCCTTTATACAGGGAGTTAAAAGACCTGAGATTTCACACTAGTCCTTAGATTAAGGCCTTCTGTTCCCTGAAGGGAGGATGGAATATGTTTATAATTTTGGGGGAGCAGATGTGGCTCAAGCAGTTGGGTACCCACCTCCCACATGGGAGATCCTGGGTTTGGGTCCTGGTGCCTCCTAAAGAAGACAAGCAGACACAAATGAGCAGATGCAACAAGCTGATGCAATGATTTGACGAACACGCAGACACAATGAGCAGGGAGTGGATGTGGCTTAAGTGGTTGGGTACCCACCTTCCACATGGAAGGTCCTGGGTTCAGTTCCCAGTGCCTCCTAAAGAAGGCAAGCAGACATGAGCAGACACGACAAGCAGAAAACAAGCAGACACAATGAACAGACACAATAAGCAGACAGACAAGGGAGCCATCTCGGGGTGGGGTGGGGGGAATAAATAAATAAATAAATCTATTTGGACCTGTACTCAAATTCCAGTTGGCCACTGTCTTGCTTTAGTAGAAGCACTATTGCAAATACCATGCAACGGGTTGGCTTAAACAACAAGAACTTATCGGTTCCTGGTTTCAGAGGCCAGAGCCACAAATCAAGGCATCGGCAAGACCGTGCTTTTGCCCCCAGGTGTTAGCACTCTGGTGCTGGTGTGCCACAAGCCTTGGGTTCCTCAGCTTACAGCTCTGCCTCCCATCTCATGGTCACCTCTTCCTCCTTGTGTCTGCTCCTCCCATTTCCGTCGACTTCCGGCTTCTTCCTTTAAGGCCTCCAATATTACGGACTCAGACCCACTCTGATTCAGTCTGGCCATACTCAAACAGGATCTCAGGAGATCCTAGTCACAAATGGGTCCACACCTTAACTGATCAATACATCTTCAATGGGTCCTACTTCCAAATAGTTTCCATTGACTGGCTTTTTGACCTTAGACAAGCAATTTCACTTGATAGGGACAAAAACTCCTGTCTCATAGGTACTCAGTCCACAATACTGGGCAACTCCTGCATCCTGGACCATGTGCTTGATATTGGGAAGATGTCAGTACACAGGACAGAGGAGAACATCCAGCATCGGATGCATATCTGTAAATGTAAATGACACGACAAAGTATGAGGCACAGTGCTTGGCACATAACATACGCTCCAGAAATGGAAGCCTATTTCAAGAAGCAGACATATTCTGAAAGGAACTTGGCAATGTCTTCAGAGTATTTTGTATTATCTGGAGAAAGTTGAGAGGGTTATGCAAATGGGTCTGTTGAATAAAGAATATTCCTAGGTAAAATCATTATGCAGAACAGTTTCCCCTCTGCATAAGGTGGCAAAAATTATCTCCCTGGTGCCAATTATGTGCTTGTTAGCACTGACATTCTCAGAGTCATTACACTGAATGGGTGCCGTTTATGTAAGATCTACACTGGGTTCTATTGTAATTTTTTCTCTGTTTACAACTTGGTATAATAAATGTCATTTTTTCAAATGTTAAGGTATTTGGTATTTAATCTATCATTAAGGCTTGGAATATGTTTGCCCCTAAAAGACACTCACATCCAAACACCCTCAGGTGTCACGAAATGGAGCAAATATTCAGGAGTGCCTGATGGGGGTGGGGGTCAGGAGACAAGAATTCCATTTCTGATTTACTATGCGTCCTTGAACATGGAAACGCCCTCCTCTGAGCCTAATTGCTCCCTGTGTAATATGACGTGATGAGACGAGATAATTTACAAAGTCCTTTCGCAGGTTTGGTTTCCTATTACCTTGTTTAGAAACTCAGATTTCTGTATCTGATTAAAATCATATTGATTAAAGCCATATTAATAGTGTATGAAAAACAGACAAATGGAGCAGAATGGAGAGCACAGAGATAGAAAATGATGATGATAATGATGATGATGAAGAAGAAGAAAGAAAGAAAGATGATAGATAGATAGATAGATAGATAGACAGACAGATGATAGATAGATGATAGAAAGATAGATGGTGATATTTATAGAGATAGATGATAGACATAGATGATGAGAGGTGATGATATTTATAGAGATGATAGATAGATGATAGAGAAATAGATGATTAGATAGATAGAAATAAAGAAAGAAAGAAAGAAGGAAAGAAAGGAAGAAAGAAATGGATGGATGACATCACAAGTGGAGAACCGATGAATTATTGAGTAAATGGTACTGAAAAAAACGAATCATTCTATGGTAAAGAATCAAGGTGGATTTCTACCTCACGCCATATAGAAATAAAAGATCCAGATATAGTAAACACCTAACCATGAAAAGTGAGGACCAGAAAGCAAATAGAAGAAGATAAAGGGGAAGCTTTTTGCAATCTTAAATAGCAGGAGCAGAATTTCTCAAAAGAACTCAAATATCAGAGATAATTGGGTGATAAAGGATGGAATTGGCTATGTCAAAATTAAAGATCTCCGTCCCATGGACACCACAGACAAAGTTAGCATCAGACTAATGGAGTGAGACAAGGTATTTGCAATGTCTATCTATCTAAAAAATACAGAGATCCACAAATCAGCAACAAAAAAAAAGATGGGCAATCAAATAGAGAAATAGAACATATTCATACACAATTCACAGAAAGGGAAAGAAAATGACCAATAAGTATATAAAGATGGGTTCCAAATTACTAATGATGAGTGGCAGGTACATTAAAATAACCATGAAGTAGTACATTATCCCCATTCAATTGATTAAAAAAAAGTCAGGAAGGATCATGTCCTGGCAAAATGTGGTAAAAGCGGAATTCTCACTCACTGCTGGAGAGAATGGGAACGACACAGGCATCTGGTAACAGTCTCGTCAGACTTGGTGAAATTAAGCATGCAAATACCCAAGAACCCAGCAATCCCATCCTCAGGAATAGAGCCCAAAGAACTTCTCACACAGGGCCACAAGAAGATTCAAACAGAGCTTAATTACATGCTGCTCTGCTGACACAAAGTTGGAGAGGACCCTCACTAGAGTTACACGTGAATAATATGGGGCCAAACCGGGAAATACTATGTAACCTTCAGAAGAAACAAACCAGATCTATACACAGCAACAGGGGAAGATCTCAACAACTTAGCTAAGGCACAAGAACCAGAGGAGAAGCAAACACCATCTCTGTCATTTAAAAAGCACGCAAAGCCCTATACGTCTCAAGGATACAAATATATACAAATGGATGCACCGTGGGTTGGAGGGTGAACTAGGATGAATGTCCAAATGGGTAAGAGGAATCTCGTCGGGTGGAAGTCGTGGTGAGGATGGGGATGATGATTTCAAACAAGAGTCCTGCAGGGAGGGTCTTCTGAATTCTGAGCACCCGAACCCCCCTCCCCACCCTCAAAGTCACGGGAACCATTTGTTAAGTTCTTCTCAGGCACTATGCCAAGGAAGATGATATATAGATTAGATAGAGATTGGACATATCTATATATCATTTAATATGCATTTAGTATCTATAACTGAATCCTCATAACAAATCAGCAATATAGGCATGGCCGTTAGAGTTGGGAAACTGAGGAAACTGAGGCCGAGCTAGGGAGAACTATAGCCTGAGGTCGCCAAGCTCGGAAGTGGCTGAGCTGGGACTCGAACCCAAGGCAGGGCAGGGAAATCACACCATTCTATTAGGGTGGTAAGGGAGGCAGGCTTCAGTCTTGCTCCCTCTCTCGGCACTAACTGGCTAGACTTATACATCTCAGGTCAGACCCAGGGCCACTTCTCCAGGGCAGGGGTCCGATCTCATGCTTCTTCTTACACCCAGACCCCAGCAGACACAGCCATGAGTGGGGAACAAGGGAGAGATATTCAGCTGTAGCTGGGAAGCACAAAACATTCTGTGGTCTCGTCTACTGGTAAAGGGAGGTGATGCCTGACCTCTGAAACCAATGTTATGAGAAGACCTCCTTCTTTTCTTTTCTCTCTCTCTTCTTCTCCCCTCCCACCATCACCAAAATAAGGATCCACCAAGACAAATCCCCCCTCTGCCCCCCACAGAAACATCTTTCAATTTTCTGGTGTGCTCCAGAAGAAAACCTTTGCCTAGAAGTTGGGACAATTCTTAACCTGCTATGTGACCTTGGGCAAGTCATTTCAGCTCACTGGAGCACAATGGCTTCTCTATGCCATTTCCATGTACTGAGAGCTGACTACGTGCTGGGAACCGGGCTAAGTAAGTTTAAATCCCTCGCCCAAGGACCTAAAGCTCAAAATAACACAGAGCCAGCACTTGAGCCCCGACCCATGAATCCAGTTCAAAGCCAGGGATCCTACTGGCTGTTCACGGCTTCCAGACACATTTGCAAACCCCACTCCTCAAAGGCTCTGCTTTTTCACTACAACCCCACAGAGACTCGGGCCTCATGGAGCTCTCGAGCCACCCCTGCTTCCAGAGGAGCCTGCTAGAGCTGTTTTGCTAGGCTTGCTCCTGGCTGGCAACACTGTGTCACACAAAAAAAACCATGACGGATCGGGGTCTACGAAGGGCCATCTGTCCCCAGTCTGGCTCATGATGGCTGTCCTCAGATCAGGATAAAGTGCCTCCAATAACTGGCCTATTCACGTGGGACCACTCTCTCCCTGGCCTCTCCCATGTGCCACTTCCCACGCCAAGAGCAGGCTGGCATAAGTCCTCTGCATGCTGGGCTCTGCCTGCAACCCTGGAGGACCCAGCACCTCCAGGCAGAAGGTGAGAGCTTGCTCATGCAGGATTTTCCCTCAATCCAGAGACACGCCTGTGTTTTAAGGGAATTCAGGCACCTGGCATAGGTGTGGTTATCCCGCATTTCAGACAGGTAAACTGAGGCTCAGATATATGTATTCTGAAGATCTTTTCTATGCCTTCGGTTCCTAAAAGAAGGGCGTAGACGATGGCTCCAACACGACTTGATTCTTTCAACCAACGTTACTCACATGCTACCAAATCATAGCCAAGCTCTGAACTAAGGGTTGGGGAGCAGAGTGTGATGGGCACAGACTCTTCCCCAAGGAGGCAAGACCTGGTCACTGGACGGCCCCCCTTCGATGCCATAAATGAGAGCTGCAGGGCCCAGGTGGAGAAGGACGGCCCACGGCTTTTCTATCAAGGGGTCACACTCGAGGTTTGGCTTTGAAGGATGGGGAGCAGCCAGGAAAGATTTCCAGCAGAGGACTCTTTGTTTTTTAATAATAAACTTTAGTTTTAGAGCAGTTGATGGTTTACAGAAAAAAATTGCACAGAAAGCGCAGAGAGTTCCCATATGCCCCCCTCCCCAGCACACGCAGTTTTCCCTATTATTAGCATCTTGCATTAGTGCAGTACATTTGTCACAATTCATCAACCAACATTGATACGTTATTAGTAACTAAAATCTAGTTTGTTTACATCTAGCTTGTTTACGTTAGGGTTCACTCTCCGTGTTGTATAGCTCTTTAGGTTTTGACAAATGCATAAGGTCATGTATCCACCAATACGCTTTCACTGCCCTAAAAAAACCCATATTCCACCTATTCACCTCTCCCCTCCTCCCCCAGAACCCCTGGCAACCACTGATCTTTTTACTGTCTCAATAATTTTGCCTTTTCCAAATGTCCTATAGTTGGAATCATATGGTATGTAGCTTTTTCAGATGCTTCTTTCACAGTATGCATGTGATATGCATGTAAAGGTCCTCCATGTCTTTCCGTAGCGTGATAGTTTTGTTAGTGTTTTGCTTTTTTTTTATTGAGATACTGGGGGCCAGGGATTGAACCCAGGACCTCATATGTGGGAAGCCAGTGCTCCACCATGGAGCCACATCAGCTTCCCTGAGTTGGTTTTTTTTTCATTTGTTTTGCTTGTTTGTTTTCGTTTGTTTTTCTTTTTTTAGGAGGCACTGGGAACCGAACCCAGGACCTCCCATGTGGGAAGCAGGCGCTCAACTCCTTGAGCCACATCCATTCTCAGATCATTTTTTTAAATCAGAACAGTATTCCATTGCACAGATGTACCACAGTTTATCAATTCACCTACTGAAGGACATCTTGGCTGCTTCCAATTTTCAGCAATTGTGAATAAAGCTGCTATAAACATTCATGTGCAGGTTTGTGCGTGGACCTAAATTTCACCCCCTTTGGGTAAATGCTTGGTAGTGTGATTGCTGGATTGTATGGCGAGCCTATGTTTAGCACTGTAAGAAACCGCCAAACTCATTTCCAAAGTGTCTGTGCCATTTTGCATCCTCAAGAACAATGAATGACAGTTCACATTGTTTCATATCCTTGCCAACATTTGGTGCTGTCTGCGTTTTGGATTTTAGCCATTCTAATAGGTGTGTAGTGGCATCTCATTGTTTTAATTAAGCAGGGAGTTCTTCATTCACAATCATTCTGGAATCCATCTTCTCCTCCCCATCCCCACAGCCACTATTATTTGGCCAGGCCGCCACCATCGCTCACCAAGGCTGGCTGCTGCAACTCACTCACCTGCCATTTCCACTCTTTCCCCTCCAATCCCCCTGTTACATATAAATTCTGAAATTCAAATCTGGTCATGCCACTCCCTGCTTCCAATCCTCCCATGGCTCTCCACTGCACTCAAAGCAGAAGCTGCCCCATTCCCATGGCCTGCAAGACCCTGTACCATCCTGTCCCTGCCTCCCTCCCCTGCCACTCCCTGCCATACAGTTTGCATCTGGTACATACCGAGATGCCCGGGTATCCCTGCACACATCATGATATTTCTCACCTCCATGCCTCTGTCTATGGTATCACCTGTGCTGGAAATGTCCTCCTTCCCATCCTCAACAGAATCCCTGCCCGATTCTATTCATTTACCAAGCCCATGCCCTGATGTCGCCTCCTGAAGAAAGTTTTCCATGCCCACCACCATCCCTCACCCTAGGCTGGGGTATATGCACCAACGACCCACAGAGGTACAGCGAAGCAAAGTCACCTGCCCGAGTCTGTATTAGTTTGCCAGAGCTGATATGACAAATACCACACAATGGGTCGGCATAATCGATGGAAATGTATTGACTCATGGTTTGGAGGCTAGAAGTCCAAATTCAAGATATTGGCAAGGCTCACTTTCCCCCCAAAGACTTGTAGCATTCTGGTGCTGGCTGATGACAATCCTTGGGGAATCATTGGGGTTACTTGTGTATATGTCTCCCGTCACATAGTGATTCCCTCTCCTTTCCAGTTTCTGTGACTTCCCAGTTCTCTTTATAAGGTATCCAGCAATCCAGATTAAAACCCACCTAGGCATAACATCTGCAAGAGATCCTATTTACAAGGGGTTCATACCCACAGGAACACAGATTAAGATTAAGAACATGTCTAAATGGGGTACATCGTTCACTCTACCCCAGATTCAAACTGAAGGTCAGGGTCCCAGCTCCTAAAGAAAATGTTCTGCCCTGGTGAACTGGGACTGTGACACAGGAGGGGATTCTGAGCGGTGAAGGAGGCTGCTGTGCTACCCCTTCCTGGTCTGTGAGGGCAGAAGGAGAAGAGAATGGGGGATAAGCATTGCCGTGTGGACTGGGGTTCCAGGAACAGTGCGGGACACAAAGTTGACCCTGTGCAGTCAGTGCCAAGAGCAGAAATTCTCAGGCTTCAGATAGTCTCAACGTTAGGGGCACAGACATTGAGGTAGGATTCGGTGCCAGAGACGAGACTCCTCGAAACAGAGACTAGAGCCCAGAGAGAAACCTGGCCCTCCCTGAGAGAAGAAGCTCATCCTCGTTCTCAAACCAAACGTTCACCTTCCATTTTGCTTTTCCTGAATACAAAGAGAAAACCCAAAGACTGGGCTGGGGGAAAACCAAAACACACGTTAACACATGTTAAGGGTGAAAAAGCCACTGGACAAAGGTCCAACAGATTTAATTTCTAGGTCTCACACAGTTATCAATTAGCTGTGTGACCTCAGGTAGATCGGATGTCCTCTCTGAGCTTCAGCTTCTGCCTCTATACAATAGGCAGAACAAATATCTGTTGAATGCTTTGTTAGGCTCTGGAGATCAAATGATGACCGAGATAATGTCACTGCTCTCCTGGACCTTATAACTGGATGGGGAGGTAGATGTCACCTAGAAAAACAGATACCCGAGTAGAGTGTGCAAGAGGGAGGAGAAGAGAGGATGAAGATGGAGGGTGACAGAGCCAGAACTGGGTGGACTTTGTTCCTAAGGTTTGCGAAGCCCTGCCACCATGTCACTCCATATGCTTCCTTTGTCCCTGCACTAAGAAAGGAGGCATAGTGTGATGATCAAACCCATGGTTTCAGGGGCCAGCTGCTACCCCTGCCCCAAGTTTGCTGGAGGATCCATATTCAAAACGGCACCTTCCCTTCCATCGTACCTACCAGCCCAAACAGTCTCTTCCACCACCCCCACTGGAATCCTGATCCCCTCAACTTTCAGTTTCCCCCATTTTTCTCTCTGCACTTCTCGCCTTTCATTTCTGACCAAACTTCAGATGACGGGAACACTGATAAATTAATGATTGTAATTAATAAAAATTGACTCTGTGCTAATAAATTATTATGAAATGGCCTGTCAAGTTTTTTAATGAAATGCAAAAAGCTGCAGTAATGAGATGAGTGTATGTACTTTTCAGCCAAGACGTGAGGAAATGCATCCATGGGGTACTCAGGCTTCTACAGGGAAAGCATCCAGGAGAAGAAAAGCAGAGTTGGAGGAATGCTTAGATAGGATAGGAAGAATACCTATGATGTTAGACACATCACCTGCATTATTTTATATCACCTTAATAGCCCCATGAGGTAGGTACTCATATTACCGGTCACTTTTCCAGATGGGGAAACTGAGGCCCAAAGAGGGTAAGAAATTGCCCTAGGTCACCCAAAAATTATGTTGCAGAGCTGGGATCAAACACAGACCTTTTGGATTCCAGAAACCCCTCCCCGCCCCCCTCCCCAAGCTCATAACCACTCAATTATACCGCTTTTCAAAAACTCAGGATTTGGAAGCAAAGGGCTTGATTTCAAAGTCCAGCTCAGTCATTTGACCTTGTGGCCTGGAATACTTAACCTCTCTGAGCCTCCGTTTC
Organism: Cabassous unicinctus; assembly: GCA_029593785.1. Taxonomy (NCBI): domain Eukaryota; kingdom Metazoa; phylum Chordata; class Mammalia; order Cingulata; family Chlamyphoridae; genus Cabassous; species Cabassous unicinctus. The sequence continues at coordinate 10,950 of JAQZBX010037427.1, read as the reverse complement.
CCCATTTGTGTAATGGAGATAGCAAAGCTGTCGCATATGTCCTTGTGCATGGACAAGAAAGAATGAAAAATGTCAGTGGATGGGAACACATAATGCCATCAGAACACCCGTCCTCTCCTCCTCCAAGAGTTTGGCATGAGAAGTTCTGTCTGAGCAGGTAAAGCATGGTGAGAAAAGGGGTTCAGAGTCATGGAGAGGAGTCCTGGCAGCGTCCCCCTTCGTGACCCATCCCGGCTCTACGGAGTGTTTAATAGTACAAGGTTGTCCCAGTTCTTTGTAAACTATAGCCATGAATGTAAAACAACCGATTTTTACAACAGAATTGTTTAACCCTGCACCAATTAAAAGTACCTGTTATTAAAAAAGGTAATTATGCTGTAATTAGTTTGACACAAGACATTAAGCAGATTATTATCAAAGCCAGAGAAATAGTAACTTCAAAGCAATTTCCCCTCTTGAAAGAGGCATTTACATGCCGCCGTTGGAACAGGAGCCTCACTCGAGGCACTTTTTAATGCAGGGAAATGTGGTTCCTAACTCTTTGAGCAGCTTGGAGCTTTATGGCAGGGAATGCCCGCATTACAAATGAACCTGAGTAGCTGGTTCCTGGGAATTCTTCCCGGGGAAACTCACATTCCTGGGAAGTTTCTAGCCAGCATCCAGCCTGGGCCAGGGCAAATATTGGAAGAAGCCACTGGTAAGACCAGGGAAGGGTTAAAGAGAACCCATATGCTTCAGGTATCACGTTTGGCTCCTTCAGTATTCTCTCCTTGACTCCCCAAAACAAACTCGTGAGGCAGGTATTAAGAGAACCCACTTGTGAGGGAAAGAAAGCAGGCTGGTGAAGACCAGCACGGCAAGGAGGGGCAGAATCGAATGCCCTCTCCCAGCTCATGAGAGGAGAAACACTCTCCCCAACAACGACGTTACCAAAACTACATATCAAATCAACTCAGCTTCTTTTCTCCGCAGCCATCTTTCCGGGGCTCTGTCCTTCCAGAACAGTCTGATTCTCTATGCCACTGTCTCCCTGTCTTCTTCCTTACATTCCTTTTCCCCACAGCTTCCTTCTCTCACCTGTCACATTCCTGGAAGAGGTAAGACAGGATCGCCAGTAAACAAGCAGTCCAAGTTCAGCCCCATGGCACACTGAAGTTTCAGCACCACGGTCAGCACAGGTCCTATCCCCCAAACGGAGCCTCGACAATAACGTCCGCCCATAACGGAGGTGCAAACTCTCCGCTTGTGGTCTTGGATGATAGGCAATGTCTCTGAGCCTCTATTTCCTCTCATAAAATATGATAATAATAGCACCTAACTTAAAGAGCTACTGTGAAGAATTCATATTAAGCCCTCAGCGGGGAGCCAGGCACACTTTAAGTTCCCACTAAATGAGAAATGTTATCATCATTAACCTATGTCTCCTGACTTCTGCCCTATGTGTTCCTATTAGCTACTAGAGCTCTGCTTTCCAACAGATAGAAAATATATATAAATGTAAGGCAGGCAAAGGGACAAAACCATACAGGTCAAGAGGTACACTAAATCCTTCTCTTCCTACAGCTACACAAACGCTGATTTATTTAGCCAGCAAGACTTGAATTTCTTTTTCTCTGGTTATCCTTGTATAATCTTGTTAATTGTTATATATGACATTTATTGAGCATTTGCGCTTTAACAAGAACTGCGCTACATTTTATGTCAATTATATTGTTCAAAAATCTTAACCACATTGCAAAACATTACCTATTCTGCAGATGAGGAAACTGCGGTTCAGAAAAGGTAGGTAATAGCTGGTATCACAGCTGGTAAGTGGCAGGGTCAGGATTTGAACCAAGGTCTCTCTGACGCCCTGCTCTCCCAGGTGGAAAAGAGAGACAAGTAATTAGAAGCTAGCTGAAAGTATCTGGTACATAGAAGGTACTCGGGAAATGTGTCCTTGTCACTCTCCTCCTCAGTCCTCAGTTTCCCCATCTTTCAATTCAGAGGTTTGGATAGTTTTTTCTCAGGGCCCACTGACTAGCAGCTGCTGCTAGAAGAGGTCTCGGGGTCTCCCCTACCATGGGCTGTCACCCTGAGACCCCACTTGTGTTCTCAGGGCCCCTTCAGGAGCCTCTTGCCTCCCCTCCAAGGCTCCGTTATCTGCGAGGAGCTAGAGGAGCTGCTCCTGGCAGTGGGGCCTCGAGCCCATCCTGCCGTTGCCATGACAACAATACCAGCATCAATCTTCTTCAAGCCCCTCTTTCCAGCTCTGCCTCTCGCCCTCTCCTGTCATGTCTGTGCCTGCTGGGTGCTCCAGCAGGAGGATGCAGGGTGAGGGGCCGGGACAGAGTGTGCATGGCAATGGGGCCAATGCTCGGGGCAGGCAGAAAGGGCAGGAAGAGGGGAAGGTTCAGGAAAGAGGTAGATCAGCCTCAGTAGGTGGCTGGAAGGGGTTCTGGGCCCCCCATCAACCTCAGAATGCCCCATTTCTTCCTCTCCTTCTTTCTAAGCCCATGATCCACAGCTGAGCTTTTTCCATCCATTACCCCTATTAAAGTTCAGCTCAGATATAACCTCCCATGGGAAGTTTTCTATGATTACTGTCCCCTACTGGCAGTGTTAATACCCCCCACATTTCCTCAAGCCTCCTACTTTATGGCAAGCATCACACCATTTCACTTGTTCTTGTGGATGTCTAACACGTTGAGTCTCACAATGGCCTTATAAGGTAGGTTCTACTGTTTTCTAACATTGCCTATTAATATCTCTGTTGTCAGGTGGGTAAACTTAAAGCTCACAGAGGCTAAGCAATTTTCCCTTGAGCAGGTGGCCCAGGCGTCATCTGAATTCATCCCTGTTTGGCTGAAAATCTCAAGTCTTTCCAATGCACCATGAGGCCTCAGGAATCCACTTGGATGAGAGAACCAAGAGATATTTACCTGTTTAGGTAAATATCATTGGGCTCATGAGTTTGGGAAGAAGATCATTTGATCAAGGACATGGACGGGATGTCAGCAGGGACCATGGTACGCTCCCATCTCAAGATCAGTTGATTAGCCATCTTAATTCCACCTGCAACCTTAAGTTTCCTTTGCCATGCAACCTCAGCTGTTCCCAGGTCCACAGGCAGGTGGAGATGAGTTTCCTGTCCTCAGCAGAGGTCAGTGACGATTGAGGTCGGGAAGCCAGATATCCAAGCCAGCAGTCAGAGATGGGGAAGGAGACTCACACCTACTTATGCTGGGTGCCTGCAATCATGGGGGAAAAGCAGGCTGCAGGGTGAGAATGCCCAAAGCTTCCCCAACCTGCCGCCACCTCCAGCCCCACCCCACAGACTCACTCGAGCCAATTTGAAATGTTCACTGCCCCAACACAGTCGGGTCTGTCACACCCCTCTGACTCTGCATTTGCTATTTGTGCCTACATGACGTGCTTTCCCACTCTCTCTAACTGATGAACCCCACCTTATCTTCCAGGTCTCCTCTGTGAGGCAATTAGGATTTTGCTCCATTTAACCCCATCCCCTCCTTTTGCTCTCTTATTTCTGGGATTGGTGGTTGACAACACAGACATTTCAACCAATACCCACTTCCACTCGGGTTAGGAAACGATTTTTTGTTTTTTTTTTAAAGATTTATTTATTTTATTTATTTATCCCCCCCTTGCCGCTTGTGCTGCTGTGTCCATTCGCTGCGTGTCTTCTCTGTGTCTGCTTATCTCCCCCTTGCTGTGAGGTCTTGCCGCATCAGCCCACGGCGCCGCGCGAGCTGGCCTGGTTCGCTTCCCGGGGCCTCCCATATGGTAAACAGGGCCTCTACCCACTGAGCCACTCCCGCTTCCAGGAAACCATTTTTAACATTAGACATTTCTGGTGTGATTCTAAAACTACGGCCTTTTCCTCCAAATGCGATTTTAAATACTCTCCACTCCAGACTCGGAGAATTTAAGTTACCGTAAGACCTATTCCCGTCTCAGAATATTTCTAAAATTAGAGTGAAAGTTGTGTTAACCACCGCAGTTAAAATCAAAATGATGGATTCCTCTTATGAAACCAATCCTAAAATGTTTCCTCTCCTGGCAGTCAGAAAACTCACTCTCAATTTGTACTATTATGATCCTCATAATCGTCTTTCACAATTACATTGTGACTACCCTTCACTCCGTCAGGCTTATGGTGGTCGTGGAGGAAAGATGAGAAACTCTGACCTCACTCGGAGTCACTTCCTGCCCCGGCTCCAAGACCTCGGCATGCTTCCCGGGATGCGAGAGCCAAGCACAGCAGAGCTCAATCCGGTTGGAGGAGGACTGTGTTAGCAGAGGGACAGCAGCCCCTCTGATGAGTCAACTTTGAAGACCCTGACGCTCGGTTTTTCTTCTGGCCCAGCTAGATTGAAGAGAAGGAAGAAGTATGAGAGCGATCGAAAACGCCAAGGAGACACATTTAACTGGCAGGCACTGCCAACCAGAGCTAAGTAATTCTGAGGACTGGAAGGCTGCAAAGAGTGGAAAACTTCTCATTTTAACAGGGAAAAAAAACCTTAAATAAATATTGAAATTTCCATTCTGAGGGTAAATCACACATCCTAAAATACTGCACCCCAGCCTGGGTTTAACCTGGCGCTTGCACTCACTAGTGGATGAATGACTTGGGGAAAATCATTTCCCCTCTTGGGGTCTGTGATGGTTTGAAGCTGTATGGACCCCCCAGAAAAGTATGTTCTTAAAGTGAATGCATCCCTGTGGGTGTGGACCCATTGAAGGAGGATCCTGCCTTAAGATGTGACCCACCTCATCCAGGGTGGGTCCTCTTACTGAAGGCGTTTGTAAATAGAGGACTACAGAGCCACAGGCAGAGGGAAGAAGCCTCAGAGCTAGAAGGAAAGGTCCCAGGGGCCAGAGGCTGCAATCAGCTGGGCACAGAGGTTGGAAAAAGGCCCCCAGGGAGCAGCTCGAAGCTGACGAGACGAGGCCCAGAGGAGAGGGGCCCTGCCATGTGCCCGATGACCCACAGCTGCAACTTGGTGAGACAGCACTTCTTGATGATGGCTTGATTCGGACACTTTCACAGCCTCAGAACTGTAAGCTTATAACCTAATAAGTTCCCATTATGAAACCCAACACTTTTCTGGTATATGGCATTGGCAACTGGTAGCAAACTAAAACCAGGTCTCAGCTCTCTCTTCCCCAAAAGGGAGAACCACAGCAGCTGCTGCACAGGAATGTTGTAAAAGTTCAAGATGGTAATACACGTAAAAGGCTTAGCATCAAGGAAGCACCCAGCAAATGTATAACAGGGGATTTTCCATGTCCCAGCTCCACCTTCACTGTGCTCATTTCACACTTGGATCTCCGAGGCACAGGGGGAAACAAAGGCAGAGCGGTCCTGTCTTTAGCAATGAGGGACATGAGTTGTGCTCAACCGTGCTGCCAGCCAGCTGTGTGACCTTGTAAAACTGGCCTAACCTCTCTGAAAGTCATTTTTCTGACCTGTCAAAGCTACAATGTGGAAAGAGGTCCACACCTCCCCAGAGAGTTGCAAGGATCAAATAACTGAGAATGCCAAAACGTTTTGAGAGCCAGCATAGCCAACACACTGAGGCACTCATGAGTAACCAATAGCGGGGTCATACCCTGCCTTCCAGAAGAATCTTAAAAGAGGGGAACTCAAAAGGGGGAGCCCTTTTAAGTTTCTAAAGAAATACGTAGCTGTCGGCGAGATGTGGGGCTGTGTAGCAGGTGGGAAGAGAGGCATATTTGGGAACAGCTATTCAGTACCTCTCTTACCATGTGAGGTCTATATCAACCTCCTCTTCCCCATGATTGTCCTGAATCAAATGCCAGGTCTGATCCAGCCCCTTCCAAAGCTCCTTTTGGATGCCAGCATCCAGTCCACATTGACAAGATTGTACAGGAGTCAGCTGGGGGCAAGGGAATTGATACAAAAAATACCCAAGCACAGATCCCACCCCCACCCCTGAATTTTTTAAATTGATCTGGGGCCATGGTTCTCAACTGGGGTGATCTCACCCCCCTCCCCCAGGGGACGTTTGGAAATGTCTGGAAACACTTTGGGTTGTCATAACTGGGAGGGGGCTGCTACTGGCATGTTGAGGGTAGAGGCCAGGGTTGTTGCTCAACATCCTAAGATGCACAGAACAGCCTCCCCGCCCCCCACTCCCCAGCAAAGAATCCTCTGGTCCAACATGTCAATAGGTCCAAGGTAGAGAAACCCTGGTTTGGAGTAACCGAGACATTGGCATGGTTCTGGTTAGAAAGCTCCTCAGATGATTCTAATAAGAGCCACTGGGTTAATCAAACGCTCAGCAATTAGAGTTGGAGAATTAGAGTCTTTTGGATGAAGCCTCCATAATCAACCAGCTGTTATTAAATCATCAATAGCTGTGGCCAAATTAACCCCGAGCTAAGAGTGCTTCGAGCTCTGACTTGCTCCTTTCTGCTAGGATGACCTACCATCCCAGATTTCCCAGGACTGAGGGGGGGGTTCCCAGAACACGGGGCTTTCCATTCTGATGTGGTCACCCTGGTTTCGGCCTTTCTCCCCAGCCATCCATTATTTCGTTCAGCTTGTACAACATGCTAGGTCTATACAAACACCTGACCCACATCAGCTTATTTAATGCTCAGAATCCTAAGAGCATTAAGATCCGCATTTTACAGGAACTCAGGCCTTGAACGGACTCACCACAGGGGTCACTCAGATAGTCAAATGTTGGAACTGGAGACTGGAGCCCTTCCAATCCCATGGGCCTCACCACTGGACCACACCGTCCTTCCAGAGGCCTCTGGCCATCTCCTTTGGTGAGTGATTTTATTCCCAGCCTAGAGGCTCGGGGATGCTAATCTCCTTTAGGAAGGAACGCTTCCGCCCTGTTCTGTTTCCATTGATCCCACTGTCTTTTCCTTCCAGATGGGGGCCTGGTCAATTCAAAAGAGAAGCGTGAGGGCCCTGTAGAGGACCTGCAGCCAAACCTAACAAGGCCACCCCAGAGTCGCCGCAGTGCTGAGAACCAGCAGGAAGGATAAGAAAGTGAGCAAGCTTTGCTCTCCATTCCCGTCTCTTTCTAAATTGTCTCTGTGCTCCCTGAAGTACAGGTGACAGACTCCAGGCTACAAAGAAGGAAGCGGAGGCTCAGAGAGGTGAGCCCCAAGACCATACCCCAGGTAAGTAAGAAATCTGCTGTTAGAATCCATGTCTGTCTGACTCCGATGCCCCCGCTTTTAGCATCTTATTCCACGCCCAGCCAGGAAGCCTGATTTCTTGTTGATTTAACAGCCTAGCGTGTGCAAAGAGCCGCTAACAAATCCCAGAAGATGGTCTCGGGGAGACGTGCATGTTGTGCAAACAGCATTACACGTCCTGGGCTTTGTAGCACCGTTTCAAATATTGACGAGGCCCGTTAAAGAATTCCAAGGCGACAGGCCGCCCTTCGGGGAGAACAGGGGCTGAGCTTGGAACGCCTGGTGCCACAGACAGAGCCACCGCTTGGCGCCGCCGCGTGCCCCGCATGCGCGCCCGCGCTGCTGCAGGAGCCCACCGCCCCGCTGCGGATCCCCGCCACACCCCCTCCCCGCAAGCGCCGGCCAAGGTGTGCGCCCCGCCGTGCCCTGTGCATTTCTATGAAACGCTATTTTATTAAATAAACAAACTGGAGCCGTTCCCGTAGATTTATGAACAGTTCCTCAAGTCTCACTTGTTCGACCCACTGCAGATTTACGGCCCTGCATTAACCTCGTGAGCGCTCCTAACGTCTACTAAGATAATGCTGGCAGGAGGGAGAAGGGATTTTTATAGCCAAGTAATAATTACAAAATGCAGGGAGGACTCGGGGAGCCTGTTTATCAGTTATGCTGGGAGCGGGGCCAGCGGTGGGTAGCGCCTCCACATGGGCTTCGCCGGTGGCTTCACTGCCTTCCCTCCGAGCTGCTCTGGCCCCCATTGCTTGTCCGGAGTCTGGTGTCTACTTTTAGAGAACATGTCACCAGCCTGATGGGGCGGGTATCTCAGAAAAGGCAGAAGGGGGCAGCTGTCTCGGTGACCCCCGATTCAAACCTGTCCTGCCTCTCTGCGGAGAGGGGGTGCCCAAGGGCCATGCTTAGAAGCTCAGGGGAGGTGGGGCCCCCCAGAAAGAGGTCGGCATCCCTTCACCCCTCAGAGTGGGAGCGAATGGCTCAGCAGAGCCTTTCTTGCAAAGGGAAAAAGGGAGAAACCAGGATGGCAAAAGTAAACGCTTCCCGGAAATGGGGATTAGGGGTCTTGCAAAACGGCCAGAAAGCATGAAAAGAATAAATAACAGAGAATTATCCGTCATAAGAACTATGACAACCTGGATGCACATAACCATGGGACCGGGAGGGGCTACAGATGCCCACGCCAACCACCCATTAAGCCGGAATCAGAAGGTATGCGGAGAGACGTTGTTTCACAAACTCCCCAGTGAGGCTGATGCACAGAAAGGCTCTGGGCCAGCTGCAAGTGCTTACAAAGGGCCCTGGTATCGTCGTGGTCTTGCTGCTCAAAGGGCCAAGCAGCAGCAGCAGCCTGGCCTGGGAGCTGGTGGGAAATGCAGGCTCTTAGGATCCACCCCAGGCCTGACAAATCAGAACCGGGATTCGAACAAGATCCCCAGGGGTTCGTGCGTGCACCCAAGTCCGAGAAGCATTTCAATATGGCATCTGAACCTCAGGGACACTACCTGCCCAAAGTTAAGTGGAGGAGCCCCCATTTTATAGGGAGGAAGAAACAGGCGCAGGAGGGCTTAGCCACCTGCCCGAGGCCACGCAGAGCCAGGACAGGGAGCCATGCCCTCTGCTGACCTTGGCCTCCCAGCCAAGGATTTCCCGATGGGGAAATCCAGACACCACAGCAGGTGCTGGGGAGGTGCTCATGGGCCGGCGGGAAAAGTGAGAGATGGAAGAGAGGGGCACCTGGGGAAGGGGGCTGGTGAGTGGTTGTCAATTAGTCACCCGGCCTTCCGCAGCTGGCAGCGTGGGGCCCTGTCTTCACCGCCACCCCCGCCCGCCGCCCCCTGTGCCCTCTCTACCTTCCCCTTCCCGAGCCTCCTTGAGATTTGAAACTCAAACAAGAGGGTATGAATAATGTAGCGCGATGGCTCCTCGCGTCTCCCCTCAATCCTCAGAGGGTGAGCGAGGCTCCTTGTCTGCCTCATTAGCGGCTGTTCAACCATTTGATTTCGGTAACAATGAGTGTGCCTTCCTCGGAATTTTCATACCTATTTGCGTCACCGGAGTCAACACTGAATTTTTGAATCCACATGAAATTTTAATGGGGCGATCTGCATACCATGCGCTCTCTCCCCTGGTCCCAGCCCCAGACAAAAAGGCAAGGACCAGGACTGAGAACAGACCCATCAGAGGAGAGTAGGGGGAGCCTAGAGGAGGGGTCCAGATTGGATCTGGGAGTCCCAGAGGGAGACCCCCCAAGGTTGGTAAGGTCCTTCCGGCTAAGCTCCTCAGGGCCAAAGAACATGCTGCTTTACCACTCTGAACCTCAGTCTCCTCATCTGTAAAATGGGGTTTATAACATCATAAAGCTGATGCAGGGATTAAATGAGGTAATCCGTAAACCCCTTAGCACGGTGCCAAACACATGGTAGGCACCCAATGCTTAGCAGCCATTAGTAGTAGTAGTAATAGTAGTAGTAGTAGTAGTAGTAGTAGTTTCCCATTTATCTAACGTTATACACATGATTAGAACTGAGCAGTGGGCGAAACGTCAAAGTCTTTGGATTTTTCTATTTTCACATAGGATTTAGCAGCAGACAGACCTGAGTTGATATCAGCTTTCCTTCTTCCTAACTATATGACTTTGAGCAAGTGAGTTCACCTCCCTGAGCCTCAGTTTTCTCCTCTGTGTGATGGGGAGAATGAACCTTTCCTTTTAGGAGTGTTGTTCGGATTCAGTAGGAAAATGTATTTAAAGTGCTCTGCTGATTCTAAGCACACGTTTTCTCACACTATAACAATCTGGATTCAGGGTACGTCTTGCCATTGTGATGGCCTTTCGATGCGAGGAAATAGAATGATCGTTTCAATTGAGGGTATTTACTGGGTACCCGTTTGTCTGCCAGGAGGCAGGATACTAAAAGCCACCGAGTGCTACCTCATTCGGTCCTTGCAACAACACAGAGGGTGGTAATAGTCCTAAACATGCTCTGTGGACGCGCAGAGAGGCTCTGCGTCCTTCTCCGGGTCCCACAGCCGGTGAGTGGGGGGCGTGGGCTTGCATTGCACAGCTGGTGGTCTTCGGAGCTCCGTGCTCACCAGCTCTGTCCTACACTGGTCGTGCAGCTCAGCAGAGGGAGGGCCAAGAAATGGGGCTGTTAGCTTAGGGTAGCAGGACCAGAAAGGACAGAGGAGGTGGGAATGGAACTCAAGTCCATCAGACGATAAATGCCGAACTCCTTCCGCCAGGACCACACCACGACGGACAGCACCATCTTTTAATTAATCGGCTCCGGTGTGGTCAAGGGCAACCTTGCCAGAGCCTGCCGGGCTGCTCCCGATTCCCAGGCGTCTTGCAAGTGGCTTCAGCTCTCTGAGCCTCACTTTCTTCACCTGTGAAATGGAGATGACAATCTCCACCTCTCAGAGGTATTGCAAAAACGAAATGGAACAGTGCATAGAAATTGTCTCTGCAAGCCGTAAGAAGCGCTCAAAATGTGGGTGCATTATGAAGACAGAGAAAGGCAGGGGCCTGAGGGCTAGAGAGAGCTGTGGGACACAACAGGGCCTTGGGACAGGGGCGAGCAGCCGAGGGGTCGCTGCTCCCTTTCCCAGCACTCACCTCCTCCCCACGGGGTGCCCCGTGCTTCAATCCCACCCACCCCCCACCTGGCGCAGAGATGGGAGTAAAAGGAAACACAGCCCCCTACCCAACCCCCGCTGCGCAGGATTTCTCACCCGGTGTAATGAAATGGAAGGAATTTC
>JAQZBX010037426.1:0-23758 GCA_029593785.1 Cabassous unicinctus | reverse complement strand
CGTGTGTGGGTGAGTCCCCAAGGTCCCATGTGTGAGTGCACCATCAGGCCCCGTGAGCGGTTGAGCCCCCGAGGCCCTGCATGTGGGTGCGCTGTCAGGCCCTGCCGGGCCATGCAGCAAGATGATGACATAACAGGAGAGTGACACAAGGGAGAGCCAAGACGAGACGCACCGAAAAGCCTGGAACTAAGGTGGCACAGGCAGTAGGACACCTCTCTCCCACATTGGGGGTCTGAGGCTTGAATCCCGGTGAAGACAGAAGAATGAGAAGAGAGGGCGGAAACAGACACAGAGAATTGCCCAGCAAATGGACACAAAAGCAGTGAAAATGGGGGGAGGGGAGGGTAAAAATGGATAAAAGTAAATAAATAAATAAATCTTAAAAAAAAAAAGAGTACATATTGTGGGAATCCCAGAAGGAGAAGAAAGAGAAAAAGAGGCAGAGAGAATATTCAAAAATATAATGGCTAAAACTTCCCAAATTAATGAAAGACATAAATATACATATCCAAGATGCTCAACAAACTCTAAACAGGATAAACCCAAATAAACCCATGTCAATACAGTATAATTATACTGTCAAATGCCAAAGATAAAGAGAGAATTCTGAAAGGCACAAGACAGAGGAAGCAATGTGTCACATACAAGGAGTCTCAATAAGATTAAATGCCAATTTCTCATCAGAAACCATGGAGGGGAAGAGGATGTGGCTCAAGCTATTGAGCTCCCGTCTACCACATGGGAAGTCCCCGGTTCAGTTTCCAGTGCCTCCTAAAGAAGATGAGCAAGACAACAAGCTCACATGACAAGATGAGGGACTGGAGCAACAAGATGACAAGATGGTGCGGCAACCTGGCGTGGCAAGATGATGCGATAAGAGGCACAAGGAAAAACGTAATGAGAGGCACAACAAAGCAGGGAGCCAAGATGGCTCAAGAGATTAGGCATCTCCCTCCCACATGAGAGGTCCTGGGTTTGGTTCCTGGTGCCTCCCAAAAGGAAGACGAGCACACAAAGAACAGACATAGCAAATGCAAACAACAAGGGGGTGGGGAGAAATAAATAAAATAAGTCTTAAAAAAAAAAAAAAGAAAAGAAATCATGGAGGCAAGATGGCAGTGGGCTGACATATTTAAACTGCTGAAAGTAAAAAATCATTCCAGCTAAGAATTCTATATCTGGCAAAACTGTTTTTCAAAAATGAAGGGAACATTAAGATATTCCCAGATAAAAGCTGAAGGGGATCATCACCACTAGACCTGCACTACAAGAGATGCTAAAGAGAGTTCTACAGGTTGAAAGGAAAGGGCAATAGACAATAGATCAGAGTTACATGAAGAAATAAAGATCTCCTGTAAAGGTAACATCACAAGTAAACATAAATGCCAGTAATATTGTACTTTGGTTTGTAACTCCATTTTTTACTTCCTACAGGTTCTAGAAGGCAAATGCATAAAATGTTATGATGGGGCAGTGGGTATAGCTCAGTGGTTGACACCTGCTTCCCATATACAAGGTCCTGGGTTCAATCCCTGGTACATCATTTAAAAAAATGTAATGATGAATCTGTGGTTTGGGACTGATAATGTATAAATATGTAATTTGTGACAAGAACTATATAAAAATGTGGGATAATGGGAAATAGGAATATAGTTTGTATATACTATTGAAATTAAGTTGATACCAAAGCAAACAAGATTGTTGTGGATTTAGGATGTTAAACTTAGCCACATGATAACTACAAATGATATACTGGAGAATATGCAAGCTCATTGAGACATAAATTAGAGTACAGGTTGCCAGGTGCAAGAGTAGTGGAATAGGGAGTTAATACATAATAGGTGTAAGGTTTCTGTTTGGGGAGATGCGAAAGTTTTAGTAATGGAAAATGGTGAGAGTACTACAATGTTGTGACTATGATTAATCTCACTGAATGGTATACTTAAACTTGGGAGTGTTTGAAATGGGAAAGTTTATGTTGTATATATGTTCCCACAATTAAAACTAAAAACAAAAGGAAAGAGCAACTAAAGAGACAATTATAATTAAATGCAATAAATGACCCTCAATGGGATCTATGAAAGGAGGAGAAAAGGCTCAAAAGGATATTTTTAGGGACTTACAAAACAATTGGAATATAGACTGTAAGCTTTATATCAATGTTAAATTTCTTGGACAGGATAACTGCTTTTAAGGTAGTTACATAAGTGAATATCCTTCTTCTTAAGAAGGTAGATAGCAGAATTAAATTAAATGTTCAAGTAACATGATGTGTACATCGTACACTCAAGTGTTCAGAAAATGGATTGATAAGTAGACAGACAAATGCATAGATAGATGGATTGACTGATAGATTGATGGATGGATAGATAGAATGATATAGCAAATATGGCAAAATGTTAAAGCTGGTGGATCTGAGTACTGGGGGGAAGAGGAGTATGTTGGAGTTCTCCGTATGGGGTTTGTATTATTTTTGTAACTGTCCTGTAAGGTTGAAAGTATTTCAAGTTAAAAAGTTTAAAATAAATGTAAATTTAAAAGATTGAAAAAAAAAGTCAAAGGAGGAATTAATGACAGACTAGACAAAATTAAAGAGAGAATTAGTGAATTGGAAGATAGATTTCTGGAAACAGAGAAAGAGATAAAATTATTTAAAATATTTTTAAAAACATGGATGACAGAGGGAGGTCTAACAAACATTAATTGTAGTTCTAGAAGAAAATAAGGGAGAAAATAAAGATTCCTTATTTTAAAAGATAATGGATAAAAATTTGTGGACATTAATCTTGAGACAAAACAAGTCTAATGTATCCCAAGCAGAATAAATTTAAAAGATTTCTGCCCTGAAATTCATGATGATGAAATTGCACCAAAGAAAAAACAAGGTCTTAAAAAAGAGAGAAAAGTTAGATCACCTACAAAATAATAGCAATTTACTGAAGACTGACTTCTTAAAAGCAACAAGGTAAGCCTTGAGAGAGTGGAATAACATCTTCAATATGCTGAGGAAAAATAAATTTCAACCTAGAATTATCTACCCAGCAAAACTATCTTTCAAGAAAGAAAGCAAAAAATGTCTATCAGACAAGCATAAGTACAGTTTACTTCAAACAGACTTTCACTAAAGGGAAATCCTAAAGTATGTATTTCAAGCATATAAAAATAACTTCAGATGGAAGATTTGAGCTATGTGAAAAGAATGATAAGCAAAGATAGTAAATATATGAATAAATATATATAATAGATACATATATAATAAATATATGCATATATAATTTAAATAAATATATGAATAACTCTATAAACAAAAGTTAAGTATATGAAAAAAATAATATATAATTTATGTAGTTATAAAAAGAGATAGGACTAAAATGCTATTCAACAATACCACATAAGTTAGAGTGTGATTTGAGTTAAAATGATATAAGTTAAAATGATATTACTCCAGAAAAAAGAAAAGATACTGATTAATTTGTGGCATCATTGAGTGACATCATTAGGTGTGCATAGTAAAATAGATAAGGTCAACATAAAATAATAAAATAATATAGAGAAAAAAGAGGATTAAAATTTTAAAAATCAATCAAAAAAAAAGTCAAGGAAGGAGAAGGAAAGAGAAAAGGAAGAAAATATAATGGGACACATAGAAAGCAGAGATAAATCCATACAAAATAGTAATCATATACATGTAAACTGATTAAACTTTCCAGTTAAAAGACAAAGATTATCAGCCTGTGTTTAAAAAGCAAACCTAATATGCTTTCTTATTGTTTTTTTAAGTGACCGTTGCAACCCAGCTCCTGAAGCGCATGGGTCGGGGCAGTGGCAAGACCAAAGAATGCACCTGGTACAGTATTAGACATAAGCTTTATTTATTGGGACTTATGGACAGGAGAGGGTCTTTCAAGGCGGCCGTTCAGAGAATAAAGTTAGTGCTTCGCAAAGAGGGCAGAAATGAGGGGCAATATAAAGGGTCTCAGAACAAAGACATTTCATGACAGAGTTTCTGCTAGGGTCACATGAAGCACAAAAATGGGGTCTGGTGATGTACTGTAGGAAGGAATTGTACAGCCTGGAAAACATTACAATCTATGATACCATCTGTACATTGTTCTCCTGTGAGGAGGTTTGTTACATTTTAACTTGTGTCCTGAGGCATGCAGGTGGCTGCTTACTGTGGGCTGAGTTTCCCTTAGGGAGGGGACCCACTCTACCCCCACAGTGACACACCTAAAAGATAAGGACAGATAGAAAGTAAACTGATGGAAAAATACACCAGGCAATACAAACAAACAAAGAAACAAACAAAAAACTGCTGGTACAATAATATTCATATAAGACAAAAGAAATTTTAGGTGAAAAACATTACTAGCTCAAGTGGTTGCATGCCTGCTTCCCATGTACGAAGTCCCAAGTTCCATCCCAGTACCTCCTAAAAGCAAAAACAAACAAGCAAACAAATGCAAAAACCAACTTGGGGGAGCCAGTATAGTCCACTGGCTTCCCATATATGAGGTCTCAGGGTCAATCCCTGCCCGGTACCTCAAACAAATAAACAAACAAACAAATCAACAAACAAACATTACTAGAGAAAAAAATGTCTCTCTGTATAATGATGAGAAAAACAAACAAACAAAAATACCATAATGCTAATGACTCCTAACTTAAATGTACCTAACAAGATATTTCAAAGCATATAAAGCAAATATTTACACAACTATAAAGGAAAATGGAAAGATTCACAGTCATAGTGAGAGATTTTAATATACCTCTCTCAGTAATTGATAGACCAAGCAGACAAAATAAGTAAGCACATAGAAGAATGAATATCAAAATTAACATGCTTGATTTTAAAGGATATATGAAATAAACCATTACTACCCATAACTGGAAAATACACGTTCTTGTCAAGAACACACGAGATATTTTTAAAAACAGATAATGTGCTCAACCAGAAAGCAAGTCTCAGAAATTTCAAGCACTGGTATCACATATAGACCCCATCCACCAGTCATAAAGCAATTAAAATAGAAGTCAACAACAACAAAAAACCTAGAAAAACTTCATATATTTGGAAATGGAATCACATTTTTAAATGTACACATGAAGGAAGAAACCATAGAGGAAGTTAGAAAATATTTACAAGTGAAAGATAAGAATATTATATAACCAATCTTTGGAGTTGCAGCCAAAGCAATACTTAGATAAAAATTTGTAGTTTCAAATGCTTGTGTTGAAAGGAAAAAGAGACTAAAAATTAATAACCTTAGGTTCATCATACAAATTTAGAAAAATAAAGCAGAATAAATCTAGATAAAGTAGAAGCAATACAATAATAAAGATAAGGGCAGAAAATAATGAAGTAAAAAACTATTTAAGGAGGCACCCTTTCACACCACATAGGATGGCAAAAATAAAAAAAGATACGTTAGGTAGATAAATGGACCTTTTGATTTTATATTGGTGAAACCCATGTTGGACTTCTGACCTGTAAGATAATAAATTGTGTTATTTTATGCTACTAGGTTTGGGTGAATTGTTACAACAACAGGAAACCAATACAACAGATACTTACAAGTGTTGCCAAGAATGTGGAGAAATTGGAACCTTCATACATTGGGAGTGGGATTGTAAAATGGTGCAGGCCCTCTGGATGACAGTTAGGCAGTTCCTTGAAATGTACCACCAGACCTAGCAATCCCACTCCTCGGTGTTTATCCAAGAGATTTGAAAACATACGTCCATACAAAAACTTGTACACAAGTGTTTCTAGCAGCGTTATTCATAATAGCCAACAAATGGAAGCAACCCAAATGTCTAGCAACTGATGAATGGATAAATAATATACATAAACAATGGATAAACCATACAATAGAATATTGCTCTGCCACTTAAAGGAACAAAGTTCTGATACATGCTACAATATAGATGAACCTTGAAAACATTATACTAAGTGAAAGAAGCCAGACACACATATTGTGTAATTCCATTTATATAAAATGTCCAGAATAGGCAAATCCATAGTGACAGAAAGTAGATGAGTGGTTGTCAGGGATTCGGGGGAGGAGAGAAGCAAGAGTGACTGCTTTTGAGTATGGGCATTCTTTTTGGAGTGATGAAAATGTACTGGAATTAGATAGTGGAGATGGTTGCCCAACTTTGTAAATATACAAAAACCACTTTAAATTGTACACTTTAAAAGAGTGAATTTGTGGTGAATTATATCTCAATAAAAAAAAAGATCATATTCAAGGTCAAATGCATTCCTATACTTAAGGAACAATCAGTGAGACAATGTAATTTAATTAAAAAGATACCATTTATAACTGCCCTAAAGTATCTCTTTTCCTTTATACTCACAGGGCTGATAAATCTGAAAAATCACTCATAGAATATGATGCTCAGTATGCATAATTAAGCCATAAACATATTCACAGACGTGCCATGTACAAGTTACCATATTGGTTGTGGGACCTTGATAATTGTAATGCAGATATTCAGGAGAATTTGGATTATTTCAAGAACCTTGAATATTCAAGCCCCCTGAGCTTTCATTGCCAGCAGAGGCTGCCCTTACCACTCTGTTGAGGTTAGTTCTGTCTTGCTAGCAGACTCAATAAGAATGAGACTTGAGATAGATACCTTGCAAGGGGAAGTGAATTATTTTCATCTCCCACCCCCAATTCTGCTCATGGCCTCTAGACCCCTAACTAGAGTCAGATCCCAGCCTGCTCTAGGTGGATAAGTTCAAAGTCTCTCAAGAAAAAGGAGCTTACATACTCAAGGTTTTTCTAATATAAATCAGCAGTAGCCCAGGGAATATTTGTAGAGATGGATGCTAAGGGTTTCTTATCAGGAAAGTAGGAGATAATTTTAGATCAGGCTGAATTTATCAACTTGGATGCATTTACCAGAGACTCTGTATTCATTAATTCAAATAGCTGGAAATTGTTCTAGCAGTATTCTTGATCAGCTGCCTAAAACCTGGACTCAGTGGTGACATAAATTAAGTCAGGATGCCAGACATTCCTTGGTATAATGAACAGAAAGGATTCCAAATACTTAGGGAGATAGGAATGCTGAAATGGATTTATCATCCACTTTCTAACTATGACCTATAAGAAGGCCAAGAGGACATTCTGTCCCTCAAGGAACTGAGAAATACATTGGTGAGGGAATCATCAGTACTGTAGTTGCTGTCCTCAGGAATGAACACAAGGAATGATGCTATTGAAATGGGATCCCTGACTATGATGAGAATGAATGGATTTCAGAGTAGCAGAAGCCCAATGACAGCACCTAATTCTCAGAGATAAGGTGGGCATGATTACCATATGCTTAGTTTGCTGAAGGCTGCCAATACAAAAATACCAGAAATAGGCTGGCTTTTATAATGGGAATTAGGGTAAAATCTTACAGTTCTGAGGCTGTGAAAATGTCCAAATCAAGGCATCATCAGAAGTGCTGTTTCACCAAAGATCAGCTGCTGGTGATCCTGGACTCTTGCCGTGCGGCAAGGCAAAATTGCTGCTGGTCTCTGCTTTCTCCTCCAGGCTCACTTTCTCCCCGAGCTCAGCTGTGGGCAACCAGCCATATGGCTCAACTCTCCCCAGGCTATGTCTCTTCAGCTTCAGGCTACCCCGCTGATTCCAGCCTCTGGCCTCTCAGCCTCTGGGGTGTCTCTGTCTTTCTGCAGCTGTAGGCAATCCTGCAGACCTCTCTCACGTCAGGGTGAAGTGGCAGCTCTCTTTCTGTGTCTTCTCTGTATATAAGACTCCAGAAAGAGGACTGAGACACACCTTGGGTCATGTCTCACTGAAGTACTTCAAAGTTCCATAACTGAATCCAATCAAAGGGTCCCACACCCACAGGTATGGATTAGCTCCAAGGACATGATCTTTTCTGGGATTCACAAAAGCTACAAACTGTCACACCATGACAGGTAGAAGGGCCAGGACAGTGAGAAGAAGAAATTATGCCACAGAAATCTTTAGCAGTTAAGTAACTGATCATGGTGGCCCTGTGACAAAAATACATGAGCAGCGTTCTAATTCCTTACTTGATTTGTGTGTGTGTGTGTGTACATATTCAAACAAACAAACAAAGAAAAATTCTATATCTGAAAAACAGACTCCGCAGCACAATTACCAGTAAAATATATACTTGTTCCTAGCCATTTATGAGGGTGAGTGTGCACTGGGGAAGAGGAAATGCCCCAAATTTGAGAAAATTGCTGGACTATGGCTCTGAACCTATATATAAATGCGTGGAGCCCCTGAATGCACCTGTGGGATGCCAGGCAGAGGGACAGCTTATGGGATTTAGATGATGCATGGAGTTTTGGCCCAAATCTGTGCCACAATAGATTCAATGGGTCCGTGGACTCACCTGGAGTTATCTTTCAAGTCACTGAGTTGGAATAGATGTTCTTGGAAGTAGCAAAAAAGTCCCAGTGGATCGTGTGAATGCCAAACATATTCCTTCTGCTCCCATTATTTAGCAGCAGTTCTACTTCTTAATAATCAAGGCCAATTATCCCACCAATAAGATCAATCCCTCTTTTACCTGCTGATCTACTTGCACAAAAATCTCAAAGTGAAGAAGCAGCAGTAGTAGCTTTCAGGTTAGTGGGATTCTCTCTGTGTTCCCTGTGGAAGCATCTCAGGGAAACAAGTCCTCTAGATCCACAGAGTTTAAAGTTGAGGGGGCAGGAAGCACAAATTCCCCAACTGGATTACTGGGAGTGACGTGTGGTGGCTGCACCAGTGCCCATCCAGTCGATGACAATGCTCAGGGGTCGGGTGCAGCTGTGGACTGTGAGCAACCTACATCCCAGCAGTGGGGGGATGACAGCACTGGTTTTATAGAGGTAAAGAATGGACACCACAGTATCTGCTTTACCAGCCAACTACCGAGGTGTAGCTTTAGAAAAGGTTTGGCTCATGTCATCAGCTAAAGAACTCCAACAAACTGAGGTACTGGCTGAAAGTAAGAGAACACTAAATGAGGAGAGAAGAAGGATGTTACAATTATCAACTAGTTCCCACTAACCGGTTGTGGGAGAAAAATGAGGATTGCAGCAGCCATGCATGGTTTCTTCCTTGCCTTGTTATTAATATACTGTATTATTAACCAATTTCCACCCCCCCTTTTTCTGCTACTAATCTGTATGATAAATCAGTGGTGGATACCTTTTAAATGTAATCCTTAGGGGGACGGATGTGGCTCAAATGGTTGGGTGCCCGTCTCCCATATGGAGGGACCTGGGTTTGATCCCTGGGACCTCCCGGTAAAAAAAAAAAAAAAGAAAAAAGTAATCCTTAGGATATAAGATGTCAAAGTACAGTTGAGAACAGTAACTTAAAAAAAAATCTATTCAGAAATTTATCAATTGTTTTACTTGCTCTAGTTCTTTGAGTCCTTCTCAGAAGCAAATAAATGCCCATTGCAGCTCTGAAGCCTATAGGTAAGGCTGAGGAGAAGGGAGGGAAGTGGGAGGAAGGAAGAAGGAGGCAAAAGAGAGGAGATAATTATTGGGGCAAAAAAACCCCACCTATATTTAATATTACCAAATTTTATTCTGACACATATATATAGCCACAATTTTTAAAAATACATTTGTTCATATTGATAAAAATGAATAAATAGTGGGAAAGGAAAGCCCTTCCTTATAATAGAATGTCAACTGAAAAATGTAGAAAAACATCACTTGGAAACGCACATAGTAATAATTGACTCAGGCAAGAATCATCAATAAATATATAACACTAAAAGTTTAATGAGAAACAGGATCTTTGAATAATTTCGAAGTATTACTCCACAAGATATTAACTACAAAGATAAAATAATAACTTTTGAAAAACCTGGCAGATATCACCTTAATCAAGAGATCTAAGTTGCCATCACTAGTAATAATACAAATGGAAATAATGGGTCTTCTAATATGGTAGAATTTCTGCCAAAAATGAATGTCTGAATCCAATAATAAGAAAACGGTAGACAAACTCAAATTGTAGGACATTTGACAAGATAATTGGTTTATCCTCTTCAAAAATGCCAGTGGCATGAAAGCAATGACTGAGGCACCTTTCCAGATTAAAGGAGACTAAAGAGATGAAATCTGAATGTAATCAGTGTTCCAGTAATTTTCTTTTGTTATAAACGATGTTTTTGGGTCAACTGGTAAAAAGTGATTAAGGCTGAAAGTTAGACCCAATTTTGATCAATTTTTTGTGCTCATGTAAGAGAATGTCTTATATTTTAAGACATACACATTGACTTCTTTAGGGATAGGAATAAATCTACAATTTATTCTTTAATGGTTCAGAGAAAAAATAGTATTAACCATTTCTCTGTAACACAGTACTCCAAAACTTGGAGGTTTAAAACAATATTCACCCAAGTGAACTGAAACCTTATGTTCACATAAAAACCTGTATGTGAAGGTTTACAACAGCTTTATTTACAAATTCCAAATATTGGAAATTGTGATGTTCAATAAGTGAATGGATAAATGAACTATGGTACATCTGTATAATGGAATAATGAGAAATAAACCATTGAATCTTGCAACTGCATGGCTGAATCTTAAATGCATTTTGCTAAGTGAAAGAAGCCAGACACAAAGGCTACATATTGTATGATTTTCTATAAATGATATTATTGAAAAGCAAAAGTATAGGGATGAAAAACAGATCAATGTTTGCCAGGGGTTGGGGAAAGAGTGATTTTAAAGGGGACTTCATAGGGGGATATTTTTAGGGTGATGGAACTGTTCTGTATAGTACTGGGGTGGTGGAGACATGATTTGTTATATTTTTCAAAACTGATAGGACTTTTTTTTGGTATTTTTAAAAATTAGCAATGGCTTTCTACTTGCATTTAAAAATTTTAATGCTTTTTAGAAAGCATTAAAAATGCTTTCTACTTGCATTTAAAAAATGGGGAATTTTTAATTCCCCATTTTAACCACTTTGTGTGTACTATTCAGTGGTGTTAATTACATTCACAAGGGAAGTGGCTGTGACTCAATTGGTTGGGCTCCTGTTTACCATATAGGAGACCTGGGGTTCGATTCCCGGGGCCTCCTGGTGAAGGCAAGACGGCCCGCGCGGTGCGGTGAGCTGGTGCAGCAAGATGACCCAGCAAAGGAAGACAAGCAGACAGAGAAAAATGCAAAGCAAAATGGACACAGCAAGCACAAGCAGCAAGGGGGGGATAAATAAATAAATGAATCTTTAAAAAATAATTTTTTTTTACACTCACAATGTCACGTTACCATCATCACTCTCCATAACGAAAATGTTTTCATCACCCAAAACAGAAATTCTGTACCTATCAAGCAATAACTCCATTGCTTCCTACCCCTGGCCCCTGGTAACCTACACTATTTGTCCTTTTGTGTCTGGCTTATTTCACTTAGCATAATGTTTTCAAGTTTCATATATGTTGTGGCATGTCAGAACTTTTATTTTTTTATGGCTAAATAGCATTCCATTGTATCAATCTACCACATTTTGTTTATCCACTCATCTGTTGATGGGCATTTGGATTAGTTCCACTTTGGGCTGTTGCTAATTATGCTGCTATGAACATTGAAGGACAAGTATCTGGAAACCCATAGAACTTTTACTGCATGCAGATTAAAAAAAAAATTAGTCAGGAAGCCAGAGGTGGGAATCCCAATTTGAAATGTAGAATGAGACAAACAAATCTATTACAACTCTATGGCATAACCTCACTGAGGTTAGAAAGAGCTGACCTAAGTAACTTTGGAAAATGGTGTTTTGACTGGATACTGTAAGGCTAAAGATGAAAAGAACTGTACATAGTACCTAGTTGGTAAATTTGTTTCTCACAGTGGTACAGGCTAGTAATTTTGAAACTAATTTACATGTTTACCATAGCTGAACAAGTAAAAAAATGAAGATATAGGAGCCGGGTTTATTACTGTCACAGAAAGAAGCTACAAATAATTGACAGGGGAAGACTAGAATGAACCCTGTAGTGCTAGACTAGAGTTGGAGATATGACATGGATTTATGTTTAATTTTTATATGCTGATACAGAAATATAGGTATCTGTGTGCACACGGATTAGTTTACATATATTTGTTTCCTTGCTATGTCCACTGAAAGGATGTAGGAACAGGGATTCTCCAGTAGCAAATACCACACCCAGCACCCAAATCTTGGTTTCTAAATGCCATTCTTCAACAAAAGAACCAGGACTCCTTGGAGAAATATGATTCTAGAGCTGGGCAGAAAAAATACATGGTAAGTATAAAATACATGTAGTGCCAGAAAGTAAGGAAGTACTAAAAAATAAAAATAAAAAATGGGGTCATGTCAAAAGTACACAGAAGCCAAACTGAAAGAGCTCCCAGTGGTAAAAGCGGGACTAATGTGGGCAACAAAATAATGATAGTATTAGTATATAATCCAAAGAATAAAATATCCATGTGTTTTTATGGATATAAATATTGATTGAGTGAACAATGAAGGTGAAGGGACATATCTTCTTTAGAGAATATCAAATAATATGTGTAGATATTCCTCTCTCCTTGAGTATGAAGTGGAATGGAATATGAGAACAGAAAAACAGTAACTAAGTATAGTGAAACCAGGCAAATATCACCTTAACCAAATGATCAAGTGATATCATGTTGATATCATATATCCCCTGATATATGATAAGGGCACTTTGCCTCTGTGGTGCTCTTCCCCAAAACCCATAATCCCAGTTTAATCGTGAGAAAACATTAGACAACCTCAAATTGAGAGATGTTTTACAAAACATCTGATCAATCATCTTCGAAATTGTCCATGTCATGAAAAACAAAGAAATTCTGAGAAATCATCAAAGATTGGAAGAGACTCAGGAAACATGATGTCCAAACAAACAAGTGTTACGTGGATTCATAAAATAGGGAGATATGATAAAATAACTTGTAGGTTAGATTGGGTGGTGAGGAAAGATCCCTGTGGGTGGTGACATTCAAGCTAAAATATGAATGTCAAAAAAGGAGCCAGCTATGTGAATAAATAGGCAAGAGCAGCTCAGACATAGGAAAGGGATGGTGCAAAGACCGAAAGACTTTCCTCATTTTATGTGTTTGAAAAACAGGTCATTGTGGCAGGAGCTTTGTGAGAGAGGAGAGAAAGGGAGGTGAGCTGGGTGATGTAGGAAAGGGCCAGCTGACAGAGATTTGTGAAAATTTGATTTGGTTCAAAAGGACTATAGAAAGGAAACAATTTAATGTCAAATACTTCTTCAAAGTATTGGGCTAGTTACTCATTGTGGGAGGTGAGGTTGGAGAACATACATACAGGGGACCTTGGGGTCACAAGGAACAAAGACATCGGGAAAAGGTCTTACGTAAATTTGAATTCATACAGTCCCTGTCTTTTGTGTGTCCTATGAAGACAAACTTTCTGAGACATCCATGAATCTTGGTGAATGATTCAGTAACGTTTTTTTCATATAGAATAACTCATTGTTAAATACAGCGTAACAGGAAGTTAACTTTCAACCATAAAGCATATAAAATAGAATTTGTTGTAGGAAGTGGAATTGAATTAAAAATGAAGTTTATTAATGCAACCCAACCCATCACAATTTAAATGATGTGGTGACTTCTGCCAGATGGAAAAACTTCAAATATATCTTATTTACACTTGTGAGATCAAATGGTGACTCTAACAGACTAGAAAAAAATAATCAAAAGTAAAATTTTATGACAACATGCTGATATAATTGGAACGGTTACTCTTAATAGGAAGTCAGAAGATGGCTCAGCACTGAACCCTGGCTAAGCAAAACACCTGAAAAATAGGTGAAATAATTTCATTTGGCTGGTTGCATTTGAGGAGCACCTGTCTCTATTGATCATCTCTAGTTTGGGACAACACATTTCTTTGGTTGATGAAACTATAAGACCTACTACATTATATAAGCAATGGAACATGTCTTAAATGTTATATGTATGGAATAAGGACTAGAGATATAAGAAATGGTATCAATGAGTATTTTTCTGGGTGAATTAAGATATGAATAGTCTACCAAAAGTTGTGTGACCAGGGCTTGCTTAGCCTGACTATATGTCTCTTGAACAACTGGGTAAGGACTAGTGGCACACTATTCCTTCTTGAACCCTGAGTAGGTCTTAGCTGAAATGTCTCTTGTTCCTTTCCCATCACCAATTTGTAAGCCAAGTCAGAAAGTGGGGAAATACTCTGCACACTGACAGTATACAGTCTTGATTTCCATCATTGGGACTGCACATTGTGGCATAGCAAAACCCACAGTCTGACAGGGACAAGTGACCATAAGTAAACATGTTACAACAGGCCCTTGGACAGGCAGTCTGGGACCTGACATATTTGTTGACAAGTTACCCAAAAATGACAGTACAGTAATTTTTGATAAAAAGAATGGGCTGTGGAGACAGCCTGACAGGTTCAATCATCTGGGTTCAAATCTATCACATATTAGTTATAAGACTTTAGTTTGTCTCTCTGTGGACCTCGTAGGTTGTGATGAAGATTAATGAGTTAATATACATAAAGCACTTAGACACTAACTCATTCACTCAAAAAAGTATTTGACCATCTACTTGTTTCAGGAATTGTTCAGGTCCTAGACACTTGGCAAACAAAATACTCTCTCTGCCCTTTGTGAAACTTGCATGTTAACTAGTCATTGTTATTCTACAGGAAATTCAGGTTCCCAGGAACTCTAGATTCTTGCTAACCTCAAAATGAGGTCCACAAACCAGCAGCAAGGCATCATCAGAGTCCATTAGAAATGCACAATTTCAAGTTCCACCTAGACTTACTGAATCAGGATCTGCACTTTAACAAAATCCTCAGGTGACTTGGCTGCACATTTTTTCTTTCATTTTGTTATTTTATTGCAACCATATCCTTTATCCTGAGCATGTGATAAAGATGTAAGAAATAAAGGCTGTATCTCTAATTGGAGCAGATAGTCTCTGCTTCGCTAATTTGGTGCTGTATGCCTCCCCCTCCCTTTCCCTTCTGTTATTTTAAAAACGTTTTATTATGGTATACATGTAACTCAAAACTTCCCACTTTAACCACTTATAGGTACATTTCAGTGATATTAATGACATTCACAATATTGGGCTACTATCACTACCATCCACTACCATCATAACTAAAACTCTTTCATCAACCCAAACTCTGCATTTAACTCCCTATTCTCACCTCACCGTAGCCTGTATGGTAATGTCTCCATTAATTTGCTTATTCTAAGTATTACACTTACTGGAATCATACACTATTTGTCCTATTATGCTTGGTTTATTTCTTCAAAGTTCATCTATGGTATAGCATGTTTCAGAACTTCATTTTTATGATTGAATATTCCATTGTATGTACAGATTATATTTTATCCATTTATCTGTTGGACACTTGGGTTGCTTCCACCTTTTGACTATTGTAATGCTGCTATGAACATTGGTGTACAAATATCCGTTGGAGTCCGTTTACAATTCTTTTGGTGTATATACTTAGAAGTGGGATGGCTGAGTCATATGGTAATTCCACGTTCAACTTTCTGCCAAACTCCTCCATGGTGGCTGCACCTTTTTACAATTTCACCAACTACATACAAGGGTTCCAATTAGTGTTCTTGCCAACACTTAATTTCCTTTTTTCCCCCAATAGCATCCTAGTGAGTGCAAAATGGGATCTCATGGTTTTGATTTGTATTCCCGATGACCAATGATGTTGAGCAACTTTTCGTGTGCTTGTTGGCCATCTGTATTATCTTATTTTTGGAGAAATGTTTATTCAAGTCCTTTGCCTACTTAATTGGGTTATGACTTGGTAAAAGCTCTTATAAATTGGAAACTAACCCTCTTCTGTGAAAGGAGATGTAAAAATTTCCCCAAGTTTTATTTTGTCATGCAAAATTTTGTTTTTTTAATCAATCTTTTTCAAGACTTCCAGGTTGTGTCATATCTAGAAATACCTTCCCCACACTGAGATTATATATAAAAAAGGTCTCATATGATGATACTTTTAATTCTTTGAACCATCTAAAATTTGTTTTGGTATATAGTGTGAGGTAGGACTCCACCTTTTTTTTTTTTTTTGGCAAATGTAGATTTGGTTTTTCCAACACTTTTCAAATAATACATCTTTCTTCAGTTGACTTGAAGTGCCACATGGTAAAGTTTCACGTGTATTTGGGTTTGTTTCTGAACTTAGATCTTTTGAGATGTCTACTCATGAATCAGTAATTCCCATAACCATTCATTAAAAAAGAAAAATTTAGACAAGTTGTAGGTTTACAGAAAAATCATGTAAAAAATACAGCGATCCTCTACACCCCCCTAATATAAACACTTTGCATTAGTGTGGTACCTTTGTTATAACTGATTAAAATTGTAGCATTAACTAGTCAGTTCTCCCCCCGCCCCCATATTAACACCTTGTATTAGTGTGGTACACGTTATAATTCATGAAGGAATGTTTTTATACTTTTACTATTAACTATAGTCCATTGTTTACACTAGGGATTACTGTGTTGTACATTCCTGTTTTATCCTTTCTAGTAACATATATCCTAAAACTTCCTTTTACCCATATTAACATATACAGTTACCCATATTAACAGTTACCCATATTAACATATATAGTACAGTACCAATGCTATGCTAACACTCATTTCCAGAACTTTACCATCAACCTAAATAGAAATTCTGTAATAATTAAGCATTACCTCCCCATTCCCTACCCACTGGTAACTGAGTTTGCTTATACTATTTCATTATTAGTGAGCTCATGTAATATTTGTCCTTTTGTGTCTGGCTTTATTCACTCAGAATGTCTTCAAGGTTCACCCATGTTGTTGCAAGAATCAGGACTTCATCCCTTTTTACTGCTCAATGTTCTATTGTATTGTGGGGACCCAGGGCCCCCCAACCCCAAGTCCTCATCATGTAGCTGCCTGTGTGACCCAGACGTAAGTTAAAGGTCAACAACCCTCCCCAGAAGAGAATGTATAGATGTCATTGTAAACTGTAATCTTCCCAAAGCAGTAAATGTCCTTCCTATGAACTTACTGAAAATATCACCAGAACCCATGTGTACCCTTCACGTGACCCCAGCAGAAACTGTTCTCATACCTATGGGATGTCCTTGTTCTGAAACGTTTTATGCATCACCCCTCATTTTCTCATTTCTTTGCGGAGTGCTATCTTCATTGTCTGAAGCGCCAACTTCAGAGATTCTTTCCTGTCCAAAAGTCCCAATAAAACTTATGCCTGACTAAATGCCAGGTGTGTTCTTTGGTCTCATGGCTGCACCAATTTGTGCCCTTCAGGAGTTGGGTTTTAAGAAGTATGTATATACATTTTATCTATTGGTTGGTGGACACTTGGGTTGCTTCCTTTTTGCAATTGTGAATAATGCCACTATGAACATGGTCATCATAACTCCCCTCATCACAAATGCCTCCTAAGTGGTATCCTTGCTTCTGTCTTTACCCTATAGGGCATTCTCCAGTTATATCACTTTTCTACTCATAACTCTTCAATGGTCCCCTACTTCAATTGTAAATTGACCCATACCACCTGGCCTTGAGTTAACTCAGATCTACTACTTTTCCCATTGCTCAAAGCACAGCCCTCTCACTTGCAGTATACACCGAACACATTACTGTCTCAGGGAGTCCTTTTTGTTCACTTTGCCTGAGATATTATCCCCTCAAATGCTCAAATGACACTCTTAACTTAGCCCAATCCCATTTAAAGTAGCAAGTCTTCCCCACCGTCATTTGCTTGTTTTCACTGGCACTTGCCACCATGTAACAAACTATTTTACTCACCTGTCTCCTCATGATAGAATGTAAACTCTATCTGGAGCTATAACTCCAGAGAACAGTACCTGTGCCAACTCAGATAAGGTTAAATATGCAATATGAAAACAGACTTCATGTATAAAGCCCCCAAATTTAAAATTAGAAAATCATGCTTTTAAGAAACCACTGAAGAAGTATGGAAACATTTAAGCTTAGTGACATGTCATGACTTTATTTCTATAAAAGCAAAAATTTAGAAAAAACTTCTGAATGACCAATAAGATGTTTGTGTAGATTTTTCATAGAATTATCATATAGCTACAATATCAAAGTATATTAATAGGCAAATCTGTATAAAATATATGGGTAAAATGGAATGCAGGGATTCACTATATATTCATATGTGCAGAAAATTACCAAGTTTTATCACTGGGTAGTTTTACTAAAAATAATTTAATATTAACTTATTTATATCTATCTTTTTTAAGCTTAAGTCACTTTTAAGTTTTTTTAAAAGACAACATAATGCTTGAAATGACTTAGAATAAAAATTAGAGCAATAGTACTATAATATGTACAGAAATGCATTACATTAACGACTAGCATAAAAACCTAAAGGTTCTTAGAATTCTTCCCTATGTCACTCTTGCCAATGGTTTAGAAATTGTAAATTGGGATTTACAAATTGTGTCAAAATGTACACCGGAGACATGTTTCAGCAGGGTCTTAAAAGTTTTGCATTGAGTTTCCACAAGACTTTGAGATTAGGAACATTCATATCTTAATGCTTCTGTAGGTGAGGTTAGAGCTCCAGCAATTTCTGTATTCAACTGTATACTAAAGAGGAAATCCAAATTCAGAGCTGTGTACCACCAACTGCTAATAGTTTCTTTTTTCCCTTTGCAAAAAAACCTGTCTAGTTGTTGGACCTGTGGGTACTTTTCAAAATTCAACTTTATCCCACTCAAGTTATGAACAAACCGTGCAATGTACATAAATACACACACACACACACTCTCCACTGAAATTAAACCTGGAATTTCCCATGTTATGCTTTCACAACCTGCTGAAATACGTTGATTTCCTTTTGCAAACCCAAATCTTGAAAAAAAAAAAAAAATCCTTAGTCAAAGGCAACTTATTTTCCAATCCTTCCTAAAGTATCACATATAATGTAAATTACTGGAATCAAGTTGATTATAGGAACTCATTTCAAGATAAAAGCGCCTGTCAATTAAAAAAAAAAAGTGTACAGTGAAGACAGCTGTATTCGTCATCACTTCAACTGAGATTAAATCACTTCAACTGAGATTAATCATTTGCATGAAACTAATCACAGTTTCCTTAAAATGAAAAATACAAAATGCATTAAAATGAAAATACAAAAGAAACAGTATTTTTAGTTTTAGGCACACCTTCCTGCAGCAAGTTAAGAATACTGAACTAGTAATGATTAGGTTAATTATCTACTCCCAATACCCAATTCTGGAATCTTAATGTCTCTCTTGAAGATGGATTTTAGAATGTGATACCCAAGTTTCAATTTTTGTTCTCTTCAACAGTCGAGTTATCTCAAATACTTCATTATATAAACAAGAAAGAAGAAAACAGCCTCAATTCCCTTAAAAATTTTGAATTGCACTTAAAGGCCTCAACTCTGAGGCCCTTTACTGTTCAAAAATATTCTAAACCTAAAAACCAAAACCAAACCAAAAAATAAAACCGACTTGACAGTTATGTACACATCTTCCCTAAAATGTATTAATACCTTTAATTTTAATTAGCAACTATCATAATGGATTACAACCTGAAAAGGAAACTCCTACTTGCATAAATGTTAATTTCCAAAATGAGTCAATTTTTAAAAGGGTAAATACGATGCCTTAATAGAACATGCATTCATACACTCACACAATTTCTCCTTACATCAATATTTTACTCATAAATTCACCTTTTGTTTTAATTCCCTTTATGCAGAGCAGAATCTCCCATCCTCCCCTCTCCCTGAAAAAAACAGTTGACTACCTAGAATCAACTGTTTTAAAAATTACAGGAGTAATTTTAAAATTGGGAAAAAGTTTTTAACTTCACCATACAAAGAAAAAAATCTCAAGTTTAAAAATAGACGATGCTAGACCACAAGAATGCACTAATGTGTAAACTAAAAAGAACAAAAAACCAAAGCAAAACAAAAAAGCCCCAACCAATCAACCAATCAACCAGACAAAAACAAAAACAAAAAAACAAAATAACAACAAAAAAAACCAAAACAAAACAAAAAAAACAACAAACACAACATGACCTATCTGGACACAAAATTGGGGAGAAGGGGAAACTTATTTCCTTGCATTAAAAATCAGAGTGCAACATCTATAGTTAAACAATTTTATTAACATAGTCAAGCAGTGATTAACATTCACATCTATTATGTCACATCATACAAATGTAAATACAAAATTACTACAGTACAATATATATTCTCTGCATGATCCAAAATATTTGGTGGCCCCAAAAAACTCTCTTTAAAATTCAGCAGCTTATCAAAAATTAAAACCGTATTCTATTTAAAATGAAGATCTGTTAGCACAGAGTTAGACTTCAAGAAATATCAATTTAGTACAGTTTGAGAAGTTGCAGGAGGAAATTTTTGAAGGACACATTCTAACATAGTGTGGCAGGTACAGGAAACATCAGATTTAAAGCTTTTAAGCATAACTCATACAACCTAAGTTGTCAGCAGAAAGATCCAGTTATTTATAACTAAAGCTAAAACTACCAAATTATTGCACCCAATGTTAACATGAATATTAAGTGTAAAACTCTTTTATATTACGAAGTGAAATCATTTACAATGTTTAAACATCTCTTTTTACAAGAAGATAACCTATTAATTATACATTATCGTCTATCTCCATAAAATCTAAATTTGGTTATATATTGACTGAGGAAAAACAACAAGGAAGTAATATGGGGAAAGCACAGCTGAACTCCTTCACAAAACTGTTATTAGGAGAGAACCAACATTGCCTTATAGGCTAACCGTGTTACATTAGATAATCCTGTGAAACAGCTAATTCTGCACAATACCAAGCCATAGCATAAGGGGATTCTTGGTAGGTGAACAAAAATTGTAATAAAAGGGAAACTACTGGTTTTCTAACCAGTGATATACTGCATGGCTAAGTTTTAAAATGTACAAAGGGTAAAAAAAAAAAAAAAAAAAAAAATCATTTTAACTTCCCTCAAAATCATGCATACATTCAGCTTTTAAGCATCTTTTTCTTTTTTTAAACACAAACCACAATAAACAGTTGCTGTACTTTAAAGTGTATATCTTAAAATTAATATGAATAATAAGTAGGCATAAAGAATCTTCTACATGTAAGTCACACCAATGGAGTGAAGATCTACATCAGACAAAAAATTAGTCACAAGTCACCATGAAGTGTACAGGTGAATGAAACATGTTAAATTTAATTTTTAAGAGGCATTAGACGTTATCTCCATATTTAATACACTATGAAATGTACTAAGGTGGTTTACAATATTGCATATTACTAGATAATATTGTTAAAAAAAAAAAAAAACACAGCTAACTTTACTGATTTCATATTTTTCATCTAGACCACTCCAGGTCCTTAAAAATCTAAAGAACAATTTTCATAAAGATTTCAATGCCTACAATTCAATAGCAGTTCTAGTAGCAAATCAGTGCCCTCCCCTTGTATTATTAGCAAAAAACAAACAAACAGAAAACAAACCCCACAAAAGAAAAAAACCCCACAAAACAGAATACAATAAGCAAAGCTGTATGTTTTAAAGCACTACCAAAGGAAGGACTTAAATTGCAGTTATGCATGATACACTCTTCTCCTGGGAAGAATGATTTTTTGCACCATTATCTGTTAATACATTCAATATGAATAATATAGATGAACTATATGAAGCAAAAAAAAAAACCACTTTCCCTCATAGTAAAGGATTTAACTTAAATTTAGACAAAAGGGTTTAAGACATAATTAGTCTAATTCTGACATTTCGGCTATGCAGGGGGAAATGATTTAAGGGAGAAAAAATTTTCCACTTTCCTATCCTGGGGATTTGGAGAAAAGGAGGACTAAACCAACTCACTTTCAGGTAAACCTGCATGCAAAAGGCTTGCAAGGATGGATTTATAGCACCCCAGTCTGCTAAAATAAGGGTTAGAAAGTCAGTTAAATGGGAAGATTCTTAATGAGATATACTAAAAAACAAATAAAGTATGACTCTATATAAGCATATGTCACCAAAACAAAAAATGATACAAGAGTATTTCACCTGAGATAAAATTTGTATCTGACTATTTTTATAACTGAGTAGACAAAGCATTTCAATAGAGGAAAGTCAGTTGAAATTACTTTAAAATATACATCTGATCCTATTTTACAATATATGCAATTTAAGCAATTCAGATCAATGAAAAAGTCTTAAAAGAAATCACAGTGTTTATCATATCAATATGTTAATTACAAAATGTATGCTACTTGTTTTGTTTTTAAGATGTAATGGCTTGGTTAAGTGTTCTAAAATCTATTCTTCTGAAATCTAACTTACCTCACAAAATCAAGTAGCAATAATGTAAAGCATTAGAAATGGCTCTTAAAGATTATTTACATGTTGATTATTTGGGAAATAACCAACTAAAATATGTAAAAAAGGGATTTTTTTTTTACACAGTATGAAGTCATTAAAGAAATTAGACAATACAAAAAGCAGAATTCTTCCTGAATAAATGAATATTTGTGGCACTAAATTCACTTACTAATGGACTATATCATGGAACTACCAACATGCATTTAAATTATATTAAATACACTTTCTGTTTCCAACTTAGGTTGATCAGCAGCTTTTGTTCTGTTAGAATCCTTCAAAGAGAAAAGCTCAAACAGGAAAAAGAAGGCATATATAAAACAGTAAACACTGACCTCCTGAGGTTCCTACAACATAAAAATATTCAAGTAGAAAATCTACATCACTTAGCAGCGGCTATTTCTGTAGTTGAGCACACTAACAGCACTTTAGTGTGTAAGGAGCAGATGAAGTAAGCCGTGCTTTAAGCATGCCAAGAGGCAGAAACACTGGAATGTAACAAAGACAAACTCACAATTTCATAGACATTCAGTCAACATTCAAAACTAAGACTACACCACAAGAATTAAGTTGCTTTTTCTATATCCCATGATGTATTAAAAGTTATATCAGAACAATGCTAAATCAGATAGAGCTTACCTCAAAAGATAACTTAAATGGCTTCTGCAAATTCCTGTGCTATACTATTTGCATCTGAAATATAATTTAATTAGGAAACCAATCTTGGGAGCAGGGATTCAATTTCATGTTGCCAGTTTTATTTACTGCATTTTATTTCCTACTTTTAAATTAAATTTCCCTATAATTTAAAGAGATCAAGTGGGTACTAAAATGGGTGCATATTTTTACAATGTTACTTATCTAATTGGAAACTAATTTTTAACCAAACAGGTGACAATATTGCTTTTAGTCAATATATAATTGTCAATCACAGATCCAGATAACTATAATGAAATTTGTCTTATGTATCTATTTACGGTTTAGGGGATAATTCTGTCATTTCTTTACATTAAAAAAATTTGCTTCCTATTCCAAAATATTAAATATCTCTTATTTTAAATTCTAAACTGTATTTGAAGTACTAAGGATAAAACAGCTATCCTACTCAGGTTTTAAAGACTAACTAGGAAGCAAATTTTGAGATCCCAATTGAAGCAATGGTACTAGAAAGCAAAAGCCATATACCCTTTGGATCCAACTAGTAAAAAAAAAAAAACAAAAAACACAAGGCATTAAAATGAGATTCTGTTTAGGCTCTACAGACTAAAATTTGCAAAGCCAAAGTAGAGGAAAGAAGGTG
>JAQZBX010037425.1:0-23798 GCA_029593785.1 Cabassous unicinctus | reverse complement strand
AGTAGTTAATGCAATATCACACATACAATAGATGGCCATTTATTTTTATCACTGTCATTATTTATTAATAAAATCCATCTTCCTCTCTGCTTGCTGTCTTTCTCTCCAGTAAAGTGAATATTGAAGACCACAGGCATACATACAGCACAGGAGACTCTCCTGCTGCCTTGTCTTAGGGATCATAAATTTCATTCAAAGA
Organism: Cabassous unicinctus; assembly: GCA_029593785.1. Classification (NCBI taxonomy): domain Eukaryota; kingdom Metazoa; phylum Chordata; class Mammalia; order Cingulata; family Chlamyphoridae; genus Cabassous; species Cabassous unicinctus. The sequence continues at coordinate 23,599 of JAQZBX010037425.1, read as the reverse complement.
TGGTAAGGCCCTTATCTAATGTCTTTAAAAGGTATGAGTGGTAATGAGGTAAGACAGTGAGGAGAGGGGGGACATTATGGTGGTTTGAAGCAGAAAAGCATACTCTTAAAGTGAATCCATTCCTGTGGGTGTGAACTCATTGTAAGAAGGGCATTTTGATGAGGCTACTTCAGTGAAGGTGTGGCCCACCTCAATCAGGAAGGGTCAGGAGTCCTTTATAAACCAAACAGATTCAGACATGAGAGAGAAAGCTCAAAAGCATGAAACTGAAATCAATGAAACCGCAAGAGAAGGGAGAGACCGACAGACGCTGCCATTTGCCTTGCCATGTAACAGAAGAGCCAAGAGTCGCCGGCCGCCAGCCCCAGAACGCCACAGTCTTGGGGGAGAAAGCATTGCCTTGATGACACCTTGATTTAGACTTTCTTTTAGCCTCAAAACCCTAAGCTAAAAAGTTCCCATTGTTTAAACCAACTCATTTCATGGTATTTGTTTTTTTGGGGGTTTTTTTTCAGATCTTAAATTCCTTTAATCAAATTTCTCACAACTTTCTCGAAAACACTTAGTGTGCAAAGGAATGCATATTGGCTGATACTAGAAACTACACATTAACTGCCCTTTCCCTGAGAGCACACAGGGCCTGGCCTTTTCTCAAGATAGCCAACACCCAACCTGTTTGCTTCTAACTGCCCTTTATCTTGACCGCCACTTTTCTGTTTCTTTGACAGGCCTCAGCAGTATTACATTCCTTGCTTCTTGCTTCCTTCATAAGCTTGGATGTGCCCAACATATCTTCCATGATCTAAAAAACTGCAAATTTTAGGGAAACAAGTCAGTAGCATTTGGGCCACTTTGAATTTCTGCTCTCTCAAAAGAGCTCTGAAGAGTCATGACAACACCAAGAGCCATCCTTCCTGATGCTTATTATTCGCAGCAAGCTCAGGGGGAAAAGTGTCAGGATTGGAGCGGAATCATCTACTGGCTGGAGTATCAATGTCCTGGAACAGCAGCCAATACTGTTGAAACGGCTGCTTTCAAAAATTATCCAAGACCAGCATATTTTCACTACTAAAGAAATATAGGCCGCCTCCGCCTCCACCTTCGCTCCACAACCTGCGGGCGGTGCTGCCGAGGCCCGCAAGTGCCCTGGGGCCGTCTCCGTTGTCGCCCCAGGCTTCCTCTGCCCGGTTCCAGGTTCCAGGTGCCAGGTTCCAGCCCCGGCCTCGGCGCAGCCCTGAATCAGGCAGCTATGCCGGGCGCCACTAAACGAAGTAGAGCCGCGAGGACGAGAGCGAGAAGAAAAAGAGCGCGGCGAGCAGCGAGCGGCGCGGCAGCCGCAGTGCCTGGAGGACGCGCATGCTGCAGCCGGGAGGCCGCCTGCGGGCCGGGCCACATCCATGGTATTGGTTTTAAGCAGCCTAGGAAATTAACACAGACGTGCAATGCGGCTCAAAAGGAGGGGCTGGTAATGTCTTAAGAGATGAAAGGTCAAAGTCCCAGGAGATCAGCTAAGGCAGATAACAGAAACACCTTCTCAAGCACTATGCTGACGGGCTCCAGAACTGAAGTGGGCTGGAGAGGCAGCACGAGGGTGGAACGAGATGCTCTGTCCAATCTCTGCTCTGGCCTGTCGTGCTGAGGGTCAGCAGAAAGGTGCCAGCACTGGCAGATGGGTCATGACCTTGACTGAGAAACGTTAAGATTGTATCGGTAGACTCTGTGGTATTTATGGACAACATCATAAATTATTCTGAAAACATACAAGATTTATGGGATACTTTCGATTTTAAAACTATCCATCCTTATTGTCAATGTTTGTTCTTTGGTAGATATAGCAAAACAGTATAATCTCCTATTCTGACTCTGACTGGTAATGGCTAGAGCTGGCGCCGTCTCGAGAAACATTCCAGGGCTGCATCCAGGCTGAGCAGGACGGAGTGCAGTGGCAGATTAGTGATGTCTGCACAGAGCTGGAAGCAGCTACGAATGTCCTAGGAACCGACCAGCTCTTGTCTCATTTAAAATCCAATTTTAAACTATACAAAAACTAGAAGAAAAAAAATTGTGAATATATATCTGATTATATCAGAGAAATGGGAAAGGACTTTGTAAGCATAAAGGGAATGGGAGAAAAAAAATCTAAACAAAAATCTAAAATATCTAGGTATCAAAAATATTAGAGATATAAAACAAGAATATTATTTTTCACAAAATAACAAAGGTATTTATTATATATTTAATATACAAAGTATCCTTGTGAATTATTAAGAAAAATGCTAGTAATCCAGTAGAAAATATGAGCAAAGAACACAGAGAGATGATTCTTCAAGAAGAATTACAAATAGCTTGAAAGGTTAGATTACAAACGTGAATAAGTGAAATAGCATTTTCTGCATATAAAATTAGTGAATATTAAAAAATACACACTACTTAATGCTGGTAAGAGTGTGAGAAGTGGACACAGTTATATGTTGCTTTGGGAATACAGAAAACAGTGTTATCTTTTGGAGAATACTTGGAAATATTTCTAATAATTCATTTATAGGAATCTGTATCTAAGGTAGTATCAAAAATTTTGTGGACAAAATTTGAGGCATAAGAATAATAATCATTCAGAGTTTTAAATTACCAAAATATTGGGAAAAATCTAAATGTCCAACACTAGGTAAATGGTTAAATAAATTTTGGTTCATCCATTCAGGGGAATTTTAGGCAGTCCTTTAAAAATGTTTTGAAATAGTTTGAAATAACTAGGGAGAATTTCACAACTCAATCTGTGTGAAGAAGAAGACTTTACCCACCCCAATCATGTGTTTCATTAAATATTTTATTGTAATATATTTTACCAATATTACATTAGATTATATTATGTTATGTCATATACCATAAGCCATTTTATAAGAAGTATACAAAATATTCACAAACATTGATTATTGTTTGTTGTTTGATTATGAGTAATTTTTATTTTCTTCATTGTATTACTCTATGTTTTCTCAGTAAAAATAATATATTCTTACTTATTTTTTTATTAGAAAGAAGTTTTGAATCTAGTGTGGTTAAAAATGGTACATAAAACTTTCTTCAAGAAAACCAACTGTAGAAAAAAAATTCCTGGAGGTTCTATAGTCACACAGACTGTTCTGGATTAAATTGTGTCCCTAAAAAGATACGTTCAAGTCCTAATTCCCAGCTGAACTGCAAATGTGAATTTATCTATAAATAGGGTCTTTGAAGATGTGAGGCCAAACTGGGTTAAATGGGTCTTAATCCAAGATGACTGGCGTCCTTATTAGGAGAGGAAATGTGGGCAGAGGCCGAGAGATAGAGAAAGAGATGGCCATGTGAGGAGGCAGAGACTGAGCCATGCTCCCACAAGCCAAAGAACACCATGGCTTTTGGCCACCCACCAGAAGCCAGGGGAGAGGCATGGAACAGATTCTTCCCATTAGAGGAAGCATGGCCCTGCTGACACCTCCCTGAGGCAAGGCATTTCTGTTGATTTAGCCCCCCTAGTGGTACTTTGTTACAGCAGCCCTGGTAAATTGAGACACAAACCTTTGTCACTGTGCACAATGTGAACTTGGGCAAGTAAGTTAACCTCTCTAAGCCTCAGTTTTTTCCTCTGTAAAATGGGGATAATAAAAGTGCCTACTCATAAGATAGCTCTGAGTCCTACAGGAGAAGCACTGTTGAGTGGTTAGCATCATGCCTAGCACACAGGAGGTACTCAAATACCAGTAACTAGCTAGTTCAAAGGGAATGGCCAGTCAGCTCTGGATGGATTGGTTTTAGCCAGTGAAAGTGGCTGTGGCACCCCTGGGTCTTTAATTGCCAATTGAGCTTCCACTTGACTGTGCTTTGTGCATGTCCAGCCTGCTTAAAAGAACCGATTGTGAGCTGGAGTGTGCTGAGAAGCGTCACCAGTGCAATTTCATAAGCCACCATTCCATGCACAGGAAAGCAGGCTCCACAGAAAGAAACAGCAGATATGAATTCTGATAGTAGAGGCCACACTTACTGAGGGCTCACATCCTTTCCAACTCACACAGAAACCTTGTGCAGCAAACACCATGTGCATTTTACAGACGAAGACAACGAGGCTCAGGGAGCCTCAAAAACTCGCTCACGATCATGGAGCTGCTCAGTGGCAAGATCTGCATCCAGATCTCTCTGACATCAGAGCCAGGGCTCGCCCCATTCTAGGGCTCTCAGCCTCAGGATGCCTCAGGAGGCGAGCTGAGGAGACAGGGAGGGAAGCAGGGTCACCAGAAGTGGCCAAACTATCAGGGAGAGTAGAGTGGCCCAGGTTTCCCACTTCTCTCCTCCACTCCATAACCAAGGGATGAGTTTCCTGCTTTCCCTGCTAGCAATTGGAGACCAAACTCCCACTGGCTCTGAAAGGCATACTTACCACAAGCTTTTGAATAACAATAGCAGAGTTGAAAACTAATAACAACAGCAGATCACATGTATTGAGCACTCAATTTACTGTGCTAACACAGGCATAGCTTTTTAAGTCCTCACAACTCTATGCCCTGTGAGTGATCTTTATTACCCTGATTTTCCCATAGCGATTCATGAAAAAAGTATGCGAACTTATTTCCAGGGTCAGCAGGTAAGTGATGAAAACCCCCAGGGGGCTGAGAGGAAGAAGACTGAAAGACCAGGGGCAGCTGAGAGCCTGGGTGAGACATTGGAAGAAAGAACTGCATTGGAAGAACTGCATTGGAAGAAAGAACTGCATTGGAACTGCATTGGAACTGCATTGGAACTGCATTGGAAGAAAGAACTGCATTGGAAGAAAGAACTGCTGAGGAGTCTGGTCAGGGCTTAAGAAATGCCCGGAGCCTTCCTGGAGGAGGACCCCAGGGGTCTTCCTGAGAGGGTCTATAACCCTCTGGCACCCAAATTCCAGACCAGCATTTCTTATTTCCACCAGGACATACCTTGCTGCACCTGATTTTTACTAGAATCTCACATCTCTGGTAGGCTCTCTTGGTTTTTCACTGATATGAGACATAAAATGTTTTTAATTATGATAAAAAAAGTTTCAAATAATAACATCAGTAACATGCATTTCTTTAATATGTTTTACATGTTTTAGCTCTTTTAACACTCACAGCAACCCTAACTGAAAAGAAAACCTAGGCAAAGAGATTAATTTGCCCTAGTTCTCCTCGCCTCCACCATTTTTTTTTTTAAGTATAAATGAATGACTAAACTAACAAACAGTCTAGATCAGGGGTTCTTAACCTTAAATTGAAATTCGAGAAAACATTATTGTTGTGGGGACATGTTGATGTAGGGTGTGATATATTTATTAAATAATACACAGTATAGTGTGGACTTAGTAAGGGGCCTGTGATTTTCACCTGACTGGCAAAGGGAAGGGGTCTGTGGAGCAAAAAAGCTTAAGAACCCCTGGTCTAGATCAATGGTTCTCAAACTTGAGTAAGCATCAGAATCACTGGAAGGCTTCTTAAAACACAAAGTGCTGGGTCCCTGAGTTCCTGATTCAGTAGGCCTGGGGTGGCCTCTGAGAATATGCATCTCTAACAAGTTCCCAGGTGAGGCTGATGCTGCTAGTCGGGGCATCAACCTTTGAGAACCAATAGCCCAGACCAGGGGTCAGCTAACTTTTTTTTATTAAAGGGCCAAATAAGAAACTTTTTAGGCTTTGCCAGCCAAGAAGCAAAATCACATCCAGAAGCTAATTTATATAACCATTTAAAATGTAACCATTTGAAAATGTAAAATCCATTCTTAACTAACAGGCCACACAAAGGCAGGTAGCAGGTTGAATTTGGTCAGTGGGCTGCAGTCCACTGGCTCTTGGTCTAGACTCTAGGCCAATTCCTGATCTTCATCCGCCCTGGCTCCCACCCCCCATCTGTTTTCTTATTATTCCTAAGGTCCTAGCTACATAATAGCCTAATCAGGGAAGTATGCCTTGGCTTCAAGCTGTTGGAGAGGTCAGCAAATGTTCAGCACAAGCCATGAAATGACGGTGATGGGGCTAGAGATGCCACCAAGGAAAGGAAACCTCTTCTGTAGCTGACCCAAACCTCTGGATCCCAGGGACATCCTCATCACTACGAATTTAGACTGTTCCATGTTGACGTTTGGAAATTTATCATTTGTTTGATTTTTCCAGGGCCAGATAACAAAAGTTATCTGTTTAGCATTGTTTTCTTTTGAGAATAGAGAATTCTTATAGCTTTTTAAAAATAGTAATGATGATGATAAAAACATCCAAACACATGTAGTTTGTTTTGCAAGCATAAAATTCTTTTCATATTTCAGTTAACCCAAAAGTAGCAGTTCTGATCCCAACATTACCCTATATTTATCAGGAGATATCCATCAGAGGGATTTCATGCAGCAGTTTTTGTTTTCATGGACTACCAATTTTCAAGCATCCACTTTCTTCCCTGGTAATTACCAACAAGGAAAGAAAGCACAAGCCTCCTTCAGAGAGTAAACTCTGCATTTCCCGCCAGGATATTTACAAAATGGTTGTTGTACAGAAGACATTCCAATAATGATGCTTGGCCTCTGTGGGGTTTTCCAAAGATAAGTTTGAGCTGTCCTTCCTGTCACACATTATCAGAGATGTATAAAGAATTCCCTGTCTCAATTATAGAGAACATCAGAACTGCTCTCTGCTGTGGTCTGCTGGGGAATAACAAGGTAAGCGTTAAGACTGCTTTTCGTGACATTCCTGGGGAGCTCAGCAAAATGCATAAAGCCAGGCTAAAAGGCCTCCAGCAAGTTCTAAATGGCCTGTCAGCATCCTCCCCACAAATTTGATCTGCAGGAAGATTTTAATGCTTTTCCACTGAAAAAGCATCCTACATCATGCTCCATGGGATGAAAATAAAAAGCTAATCCACAACCAGCTGCCAACATGTGCTCCTCTAGCTCCTTAGAAAACTAAGGTTGAGGGAATGATAGAAAACAAAGAGAGTGTGTATCAAACACTGCATACTCTTTTCACCATTAGTCAAAATCCAGTGGGCTCATTTTTAGTATTTTGCAATCATTTACAATGGCACCCCATGTTGGGAAGCAGTCTACTATAATGGAAAGATCCCTATAAGTTAGTTCTGAGGAATTGTCTCTCAAGGAGGTGACTCAGATTTTGGAGATCTCCTTTTCCTAATTCATCCATAATCCCTTATGCAAAACAATTGAAACCAGATGTGGTTTGGAATTGAGAATGTTTCTTATTTAGAAAAATAATTTGGATCATATATTCCATATTATCTCATAGCCCTTGTAGTATATGGGACAGCACCCTGAAATCAGACACGTGGCATTCAAGGAAAGCTCTGTAACTGCATACAAGCTTAAGGGAAAAAAATACCTCAGAGTCTAAATTCCATTAATAATACATTAAAATATCAAAATGTCCAGGTTTCAGCAAAAGGTTGCAAAACATACAAAGAAACAGTAAGTGATGGCCCAGGGAAGATGAAGATTGAAACACTAGAAGCCATCAATGATGAGGATGAGACATGGGGCATTCCAAAGACTTTAATAAATGGCCCTAAATATGCTCAAAGAGCTAAAGGAAAACATGGACAAAGAACTAGAGGACATCAGGAAAATGATAGATGGACACAAAGAGGATGGAAATTGTGAAAGGAACCAAACAGGGCTGAAGAGCACAGTAACAAATTAAAAATTCCCTAGAGGGGTTCAACAGCAGATTGGCATTGGCACAAGAAAGAATCAGTGAACTTTAAGTTAAGACAGTTGAAATCATCCAGTCTGCGGAGCAGAAAGAGGAAAGAATGAAGAAAAGTGAAGAGAGCCTGAGGATCTTGCGGGATATCATTAAGCATAACAATATATGCATTGTGGGAGTCCCAGAAGGAGAAGAAAGAAAGGGGCAGAGAGAATATTCAATGAAATATTGGCTGAAAACTCCCCCAATTTAACAAAAGACACGAGACAACTGACTGAAGCCTCATGAAGAAATAATGATGCCCAGTAAAAATAATGACATGGGAGAATATAAATACCAGTACTTTTGTATTTTTGATTTGTAACTCCACATTTTACTTCCTACAGGATCTAAAAGTCAAATGCATAAAACATAATGATAAGTCAATGGTTTGGGGTACATAATATATAAATATATAATTTGTGACAAGAACAACATAAAGATGGAGGGTCAAGGGGGTATAGGAACATAGTTTATACATGCCATTGAAGTTAAGTTGGTATCAAAGTAAATGAGATTGTTAAAGATTAAGGATGTTAGATTTCAGCCCAATGGTAACCACACACAGGCAAAAAGTAGCAGAGCATATGCAAACTCATAGAGACAGAAAGTTGAGTACAGATTATCAGGGTTAATCTGATAATCAGGGGCTGGGGCAATGGGGATTTAATGCAAAGTGAGTGTAGAGCTTCTTTTTGGGTTGAAGAGAAAGTTCTAGTAATGGATGGTGGTGAGGGTACTGCAACATTGTGAATGGGGTTAATCCTCCTGAATGGAATTCTTGGGAGGGGTTGGGATGGGAAGATTTATATTGCATTTAATTGTTTCTACAAAAAAGAAAAAAGAAAGACAAACTAAAGAGGTAATGACAATTAAATGCCATACATGATACTGGATGGAATCTAAGAATGGAGGAGAAAAGGTTCAAAAGGACGTTATTGGGACATTTGAAAAAATTGGAAGAGAATGTAAGCTCTATATCAATATTAAATTTCTTGAACTTAATAACTGCACTTAAGGTGATTATTTAAGTGAATATCCTTGTTCAAAGGAAAAGTACACGGAAATATTATGTTTTCAAGGAGTATGATGTGTGCAATCTGCTCTCCAATGTTCAGAAGATAGAAAGATAGATGATAGATAGATAGAATGACATGACAAAGGTGGCAAAATGTTAAAATTGGTGGAACTGGGTATCTGGGGTGGGGGTGGGGATATGGTCTCTGTATGGGGTTTGAATTATTTTTGAAACATCCTTTAAGTTTGAAATTATTTCAAAATAAAAAGTTAAAAAAACAGCGCCCTGTCCCCATAAGGATTGCCATTTAGTCTTTTGTTACTGAGGACTAAATTATAGAACATTTCCAATTAGGTGAGCTTTTGTGTCCCTTCACCCCAATGCTAAAAGTCTGCCTTCAATTGGGATAGTTTCCAAAAGATAGAAGGTGTACAAAGTAAAACTGCCTTTTGTTCTCTCAACCTGACACAGCTCCTGCATATTCCCAGGAGAAATGAGACCAGAAAAGATCTGAAGCCAGACAGAGAGCTAACAAGAGAAAAAGCTTTTGGTTCTAAGTTTTCATCTCCCAGGTAATCTGCTCTGTACTTTGGTTATAAATGGCTCTTAGTTGCAGATATTGTGTTAGATTATTTTCATACCAGACCAAACAAACTTGCTAACTCATAAGCCTGATTCTGTTGCCTCAAGCTTAAAGGTCCCCAACTGCCAGTCTTGGCTGGCCCTTTTGGGTCAGGGATAGGGTGAAGGGTACAGCCACCTATGCTCCTAAGTTTTAGTTATGGGAGTTTGGAATGGGGCATGGTTTTAAAGGAAGCAGAAGACCCAGGAGGAGAAAGCACTGTGGGAGCCAGGTCCTTGAATTTGCTGGAGAGATGGATCCAAGAACTTTGCTTTCAAGGGTGAGGCACCAGTGTGTACAAACCCACTCGACAGATTTTAAACCACACGGTATGAATAAAGAATGTTGACATTACTTTGTCTCTAGATACTGAAGAATAAAAAAAGAAACAGACACATAACATATGAGCCTTAACAAAATACACAAAGATCTTCCAACCCCTTCATCTTACTGATGAGGAAGTAAAGGCCAGGGATTTACACAATTTGTCCAAATTAAGGAATGACAGAGTTGGCACTAGAACAAGGTATTCCTGATTTTAATTGTCTCTAAACTCCATTATGAAAAGAAAAAACTTTTAATCTTGTCTTTCTATGTATATGCAAGACTGAAAATAATGACTAATAGTAATTGCTTTCCATCTATGGCTAATTTTTCAGCAACTCTCCAGGCATATCATTGATATGAGTCAGTTTAGCTTTAATTTTTTGTAAGCAACAGCAACTCTAAACCCAGGACCAGCTATATAATTTGCAGAGCCCAGTTCAAAATGAAAATGCAGGGCCCTGGCCAGGGACAGGGAAGTCAATTTTTCCTTCCATAAGCCTGCTACCTCTCCCAGATATTAGAGACCTTGAGTCCAGACCCAGTTTCTGGGTCTGCCAGATGGCAGATGGGAGATCCTCCAAGAAATTGAAACCTCTGAACCAGGATATGCAATGTACCTGTATAGGGGCCAGGGGAGAGGGTCCCCTCTAAGCTGCCCATTGAATACACCATGGCATTGCCACCGTGGGATGGAGACAACTGCTCCCATGTCCCCCTCAGGACACTATGGGAACTGAGCCTGACTCTCTCCACACCCATGCCCATGATCCTGCTGGGGATGGAGTATGACAGTGGAACAAGTGTTTTCCTCATGGATGCCAACTGGTCACTACCCTAGGAAGAGGTTGGTAGCAGGTCTCTAGCAGGAGCAGGGTGGAAAGGCCTGGCAGGGCTGGAGCACCAATGGCCAGGGGGCAGGTGTCTGAGAACTAGTCTTAGGGACGCAGGGAACTGGCAGGAGGCAGTACCACACACCGGCTGAGACTCCAGGCCCAGGGCTCATGCTCCACTATCCCATCAGACTCCACCTGCAAAGCACAACTTCAAAGATAAAATGATTAAGACTTTCAAGGTGGTGGCCACAGAGCCTTAAACCCCAAGTGCAGGAGCCTCTGAGCACAGGGCCATGTCATTGCACTGGACACAGGCCAATGACTAAACCTCATAGATGTGCAGACAATCTTCTGTTGCTAACGGCATAATGAACTGCTCATAGCTTGAAAGAACTAGAACACTGCACAGATAGGCTGACCATTGGACACCATCCCTCAAATGCTGGATATTCTCCAGACGTGATCTCAGGGAAAACACCTCCCCAGGAAGCTCTACCCATAGTTTATGGCTTACCAGAGGGAGAACATCCCTAACCCTCCCGACTAAACCAAGCTCATCTGCTATACACCCTTATAGCATTTGTCACAAGATTCCTATAATTTTAAGTTCTTCCCCCACTAAATTGTAAGCCCATGTCTTAGTTTGCCAGAGCTGCTATCACAAGTACCACAAACTGGTTTTGACTAAACAGTTGGAATTAATTGGTTCACAGTTTTGAGGCCAAAAGTCCAAAATCAAAATACTGGCAAGGCTTGCTTTTTCCAGGAGTCTAGCATTCTGGTGCTGGCTGCCAGCAATCCTTGGGGTTTCCTGGCTTGTATTTCTGCCTCCTAATACATGGCAATGTCCTCTCTTTTCTCAATTCTGAGGCTTCCAGGATCTCTTTATCAGTCCTCCAGTAATATAGATTAAGACCCACTCTGCTCATCTGGCCATACCTAAACTAAAAATAACATCTCAAAAGGCCCTTTCTGACAATGGGTTCACACCTACAGGGACACAGATTAAGATTAAGAACATATGTTTGTTGGAGTACATAATGCAACATAATGTAAGGTCAAGGTCAAGGTCTAGCTTGACATGTTCAGAGCTGTGTCCTGTAGTGTCTGGCCCATAGAAAGCACAAAATTAATATTTATTGAAGGGAGGAAAGCCAATCAATGATACACAAGCCAATGTGGATAAACTTCCAGAACTTTCCAATCTTTGGCTTATTGGACCAGAAATTACCCTTTGGGTCCATTTCTCTGCCTTCAGAGGACAAGATGTAAAACATAAAGCGCTTTATAATTTCATGAAAAAAAATTTTTAATTTAACAAGTAAACTTCCTTCCCCATGAAGAAATAATTATATCGTTATGAGATTTCCAGATGCTGCACATAAATGGGGCTCTGTGGGGGTGGGAATATTTATTATTCCAAACTTTGGCATTAATCAGGCTGTGGAACAAATACATAGTTAAGATTAATTGCTGCCAAAAGAACACATTTGCCTTGCCTCAGTGACTCAGAGTGCTCACAGGATTCATTGACCGTAACTCAAGTTAGATCAATGTCTACTCATGCCTGCAAGACCCCACTGCAAACACCCATCATTCGCTCATTCAATCAATTGACACACACTTATCAAACAATTATTATGCATCAGAAACTGTGTTTGCTATTTAGGATACAAAGACAAGTCTAGTGATGGAAATAAAATGCAAATTCAACAAGATAATCATGAATGAAACAATGACTCATTCATTTATTTACTCACTCATTCATTCAACAACTATTTACCAAGTGCCTGCAATGGCAGGCCCTGTCCTAGACAGTGGGGATACAGCAGAGAACAACAACAAAAAAATCAATGAAGCATTTGCCACACAGAGCTTACATTCTAGTTGGGGAGAGACAACCAATAAACCAATAAACCAATAAATAGATAATACAGTATCAGGTAATGGCAGGTGCACTGTGAAGAAACACAAAACACGGTACAGGGTTTACAAATAGTGAAAAATTTGATTTTCACCCACAATAAAAAAAAAAAAAAAGAAAGTGATTATACCAATATTCACTCCCACCAACTATGTATAAGAGATTCTGTTGATCTACATCCTTGCCAACACATGGTACTTCCAACACTTCTTAATGTTTTGTAAATCTGGAGTTTGTAATTTCATGATTATTAATGAGGCTAACATATTTTCTTATGTTTCTTGTTATATGTGCTTGCTTTTCTGGGAAATGCCTTTCATATCTTTAGCCTGTTATTCTGTTGAGATGCTAGGATTTAAAAAAAATAGTGATCGAGAAGGTTTCTTTGGATGATTTTGAGCAGAGACCTGAATAGTATGAGAGAGTGAGCCATGAGGTAGTCTGGGACTGAGTGTTCCAGGCAGAGGGAAGTGCAAGAACAAAAGCCCTGAGGTGAGCCCATTTCTGGCAAGTTCAAGGAACATCAAGGAGGAGGGAAGAGTGGTAGATGATGTAGAAGGTGACCAGGGGCTGCATCTATATGCAGAGTGAGCTCAGGAAAGGGGCACATCAGTCTTCCTCGTGCAGGCTTCTGTCCTGGTTTCCCTCTACCTAGACAGCACACCTGCTCCACCCTACCTTGGTGACTCTATGTTTTAGCTTCCCGGCTGCTAAAACAAACACCATACAGTGGGTTGGCTTAAACAAAGGGAATATTTCGGTTCATGGTTTTGAGGCTAGAAGTCCAAAATCAAAGGGCCAGCAAGGCGATGCTTTCTCCCTGAAGATTGTGGCATTCTGGGGAAGGCTGTCAGCGGTCCTTGGTCCTTGGTATTTGTCACATGACAATGCACTGGTGGTATCATCTCCTTTCTTTTCTGAGCTCCACTGACTTCCAGCTTCTGGCTGCTCCCTATGGCTTCTCTCTCACGGTGGTCTTCTCTATAAGACCTCCAGGAATGGATTAAGAACCATCCTGATTCAGTTGTGCCACACCTTACCTGAAGTAACCGCATCAAAGTGTCCTATTTACATGTGTTCATACTCAAAGGAATGGCTTAAGATTAAGAACATGTTTTTCTGGGGTAAGTAACTCCAAACCACCATACTCTGTCAGGCCTCCATCTCTATATTTCTGCCTAGCTCAGTATTTTGTTCACCACTGTATCCCCAGGATCTAGAGTAGTGCCTGTCACAGTATAGGAGCTTGTTGAATAGATGAATATCACTCACTTTCTCTTATCTTTCCATCTGTCTGTCCATCCATCCATCCATCCACCCATCTACCCAACCATTCTCTGATTTTTTCAAAACTAAGAATTTGAAGTAGTCCTTTTCAGCTACAACCTTAAAACTGAACAAATAAAAAAATAAAATAGCATCACCTTAAAGCCCAGAATAAAAGAAAATCCTTACTCACATCGGGCCATTTTGGTAAGAGTCTTATTGTGCAATTCCTGGGCACCTTTTCACATGGGAAACAAAAATAAGTGAAAAGATGGATTTTAGGGGAAAGTGATAAATTTTCTCTCTTAAAGCAGTGGAATATTTTAAAAATACATCTTTTTTCAATATGGGATGGTGTTCCTGCTTTGAACATTACCCAAGACACAATATTTTACACATGGCAAAGGTGACCTTTTTAAATATAATCACAATAATTCAATCTCAGTCATCATCAACTGATCTAAACATGAAGTGTACCTTAACATTGGCTAATGACACCCTTCCAGTAGGTTAATTCTATAATCTCTGCAGGGTAACTTGGCATAGGAACACTGCAATTACTGGGCTTGGCAAGATCAGGTGCATTTCAATATATCAAGATTTGAAATTCCAAATGTCATGTATAGTTTAAGAATACTCGCAGGAACATTAGATTTTCCTTGAATCACTTCCTATCATTTCATCATTGAATCATGCTTATTTTCTTTGGAAGTGAAATGCCCACCAACAACTACTTATTCCTTAATATCTAACAAATGAGTATTTCTGTTTTCTTTATATCAAGGCTATGTAGAGAAGAGACCAGTATACTCTAGCTTCCTTCTTGGCTGTGAATCACTCTTCGTCATTTCAATGACTTAGGGAATTTCTCCTTTGCACTTTATACTACATACTGCTTTTTTTTGGGGGGGGGGGCAGGGCCCCCACTCTAATGGGGCTTGCAAGAATGGTTGCTGAACTTAGATGTGTATACGAGGAAGATGTGAATGATAAACATGAGGCAATATAAAGCCTGAGGCATAATAGAAATTTGACCTGTAAGCTGAACCCTGTCTGACACCACCTAGTTTACGCTTTTGAAAATTTACCCCCTTCTCTGAGCCATAATCACTTCTTTGGTGAAATAAGGAGACTGCATTCGGTGTTGTCAAAGGTCCTTCTGGCAGAGCTATTCCATTCTGAGGTTCTAAGCAAGTGTGGGAGAGTATTTTCTAGATGTGTGGAGCAATTTGCAATGCAGATTGTTCCAGAGTGGAATTAGAGAAATTCTCATGAAAGTCCTAAGTCTTAGGGGTTGGCCTAGAAGCTCCATGATACAATTGTATGGCAAGCATTATAATTGTGGTGTTGTGTGTGACCTAACAGGGGGCAGGACATTTGTAAGCACGACTCTTCTCCTACTCATTCATTCTGCCTTCATGACTAAACACTTGCTATTCTCAGATCATTTTTAATTAACTCTACCTCAACGGAGGAGTTATAGGGGAGAGAAGGCATTCAAGGTGCATGGGACAGCAGCACCCTCCCTCATTTCACAGAGCACCTCTGCCTACAGGAGCAATTTTCCAGCCAAATTCACTTGGTGTTCTGGTAACTCTCTGTAATACTGATGACCTCATCACTTAAAAGGTATCTAATCACACACACCAAGTCTTCCCCATCACCCAAAGTTTATTGGGAACTGGGTAATTTTACAGGTCATTGGATTGGTGGCAAACAGGAGAATCCTAAAACTTCACATTGAGATTAAGTTATTTGGATTGGAACAGATATTGGTAAATTCAGCCTGATGACTACATTTCTTCTCTTGGTACTTAGAAGGAGACTTAGACAACAAGTTACCTAATTTGGGACAAAGTGAGCAATAGTTTACTAAGAGTTAAGGAATTAAGGTAGCTGTCCATTTTTGTGCACAGAGAACATTACACATTCAAAAGATTTCTTATTACTTAGATACTCTGCTAAAAGAAACAACCAGGAAAGTTGCCATTTAACATATGGCTTGGGTAAATTTTTTAGAGAAGTTATTTGTCTCCTTTCCTTCCCGTAGCCTTTCATTCACCTGGAAAATCTTAAGTTCTGGATTCCCCCAAACGCTTATCACCTTATCAGGACCCACCTTCCCTCACTCCTTCATTACCTATGTATTTTTCTTTCCAGATCCTTGGTTTCCAAATCCTTAAGATATATAAATAATTTTATGGATTCCTTCTGTTAAACTTTGGCATTGTTTTATATCTGAAGAAAGGAGGAACTATACAATATCTAAGAAAGTGACCCAATATCCAACAGTTCATTATCTCCTAACATTAAAGGGAATGTGAGGAGTTTCAAGGAAAAAACTTGGGTCAGTTTTCTCTAAAAACGACTTGACACTGTTGAGTACAAGACAGAGAGGGGCGGATGCTTAGTGAGCTAGAAACACGATGCAGGCAAAAGAAGCTTACCTGAATTCATTTGATAATGTGTTGAGACTTTTTCAGTTGGTCTTCATACGTCATTATTATCACCATCAAACATTTAAACCTGCCTTCCATATGCAGATGTGTACAGCTGTCTGGTAATATTCTAAACTAATGTATTATAGCACTGCTAATACTGACAATCATTGGTCATTTATTTAAAAGAACTCCCTCTAAGGGATTCAGGACCATTAAAAAAAAAACACCAGTTCAGCATTATGAAACAACAATTCATCATATGAGTATCACCAACTAATGTGGCAAGGATGCACGAGATGCTTTATTTTTCCTTCCCATTAACAATAAGGAGAGACTGGAGAATAGAGAAGTGAAATGCTTTATACAAGATTCCATACTTCATGGTAACAGAAGGGAAAGGAGATAACAGATTAGAATAAAACAGGTCACCTTGTAATAAGACAATTGAATAATCAAAAGAACAAAACAAACCCCTCAACCCAGTGAGGACATTCAGGTCACATTACCATTTAATCCACAAGTTGACTCCTTTATCTCTGGAACTCTCTGCCTCTGCCTCCTGTAAATGATGTGTGGGTGGTACCTTCCCTCAGCCAGTGGATGCTTTTTAACAGGTTCAATGAAAAACTCTCCATGTGGTAGATGGAAAAATCCAATCTGTAAATATATTCAATAAGAAGGTTTATTTGGATCACATCTTTATCTATGCAAAGAAAATTAGAAAAGTGAAGAATTATATAGATCATGATGACCCCTGAATTTCTAATACCCAGTCCTTTCATGGTTGGCTGTTTGATCTTGCAGAATAGCTACGCAAAAATAATTTAATGAAATGTTTATACTCTTAGTTATTAAATTTTGGGGGAGTCATGGATCCTTTTGCCTCTAATGAAAGAGGTATACATAGATACAAACATTTAAAATGTAGCACACAATTTTATGGGTTCATGGAGTACCCTAAAAACCATTCTGGGATATTTATGGATCTCAAATTAAGAACTGTTCTTACTAGTTTCCCTCTTATAGAGTTGGTACCTATACCCCACACTCCACTGACAAATTTTTGAAGGATTTACTTGTATTTGGATTGTCCACCTATGTTCACACAACTGTTTGACTTGAAGCATGTAATGCCATTTTGCTCTCAAGAAAGCAAAATGGCATAATGCTGAGGACCTGATCTAAGACTGAGTTTCTGAGGTATGCATGGAAAACCCTCTGTCAGTTTTCCAGGAAAAGGGAGGCAATCTCATGTTAAGAATAAGCAATATGTTGGAGAATGTTGATCAATGAGTAACTCCTTTCTGAGGGCAGGTCTTGAAGTGGTATATCCTACAACTCTCTGACCCCTTTAGGAAAATTTCTTAGTATCCATTTGAGGTGCTTAAAAAATGTCATTAGCTAGTCATCTCCTAGGATGTACTTAACTCTCAGTATCTCAATTCTACATCTAGAAAACAAAAGGTTTGTCCCAGACAACCTAGTTGGGAGGTACAATATTGAAGTAGTCAAGAGCTCAGACTCTGGAATTAGACTGAATTCAAATCCTAGCTCTTCCATTTATTAGCTCTGTGTGATCTTGAATAAATTATTTGTAAGCTTCAGTTTTCTAAAATGAAAAATGGGGATAATCCAGGATTGCTGTGAAGAGCAAATGAGGTAATGTACATAAAGCTCTGGGAACAGGAGCTGGCTTCTAGTCTGACCTGTCATTAGGCTCATTCTAGAGATTTGATTTTACTTCATTTCATTGTTTTGGGGTCTCCAAAGTCAAATAGGCAGTACACTGAATGTTAAGTTTGCAAATAAATCTGGAAACATTGGAAGCTTCAGGAGTCTGTGAAAGGCTTGCAGAGTTCAAGCTTCCTTCATCATACCTCAGTAACCAGGACTGCCCTGCTCTGAAGAGTAGCTGAGCAGCCCCCACAGTCAAGAGACAAGAGAGTTCATGAAAGGAGATTGTTCTCGATTGGATAGCCCTCTCTTTGGGTGTCTTTCCAAAATATTTGCCTCATTGTAGCCAACTACATAACCAGATCTTAGTATAAATCTAACAATTGGCTTCCTATTTTGATTAGTGACCTTAAATTCTCTTTAATAAAAATGAGGATAGAAAAAAAAATAAAAGCACCTTACTGGGAGTCCTAAGAATAGCTGTGTGACCTGGAGTAGATCACACAATCTTTTTGAGCCACAATGTAAAATGGGGGAAATGCTAGTACATCATAGGGCTGTTATGTGAATTAAATTAGATGAAGCTTGTAAAAGTCCCATGCAAACAGCTATATAAATGTAGGTGGTAATATTTTAACTACCAACTTCAAGAGCAGTTACATCTGACTTGAAATTTGCTTTTATGCCTATATTTCCTATGAGATTTTTTTTCCTCTCAGTATCTTTCCAGAAGAAACCTTTTCACACAGAAAGATCCAACAAGTTCCAGAAGGAGGTATCAAAACAATTTCAGTAAAATAGCTAGAAATAGACTCCGTGCAGTGCTGCAATTTGATTCCATTTCTACTCTGAGACAAAGACCAGGTGCATGAGGAGAATGTGGGCCTGTTGCTAACAAAGCTCATTTCTTCCATGGAAACAAAGCAAAAGTCAAGGCCTCCTCAGGAATGACTGGGCCTGGGGGACGTTTATGCAACTGCTGTCAACTCAATTCTGATGTCCTTGAAGAAAGACAAAAACAAAACAAAACAAAAAAACACCAAGAAGAAAGATCTATTAGTATTTCCTAAGTCCCAAACTTTGGTCTTGGTGGTGCAGAAGAAACAGATGAGACCCCGTATGAGAATATAATAACTATTTTAAGGGCAGCATGAATGAGAACACCTGCAGGCACAATAAGTATTTTCCTTAAGATCTACTTCCATGTGCATTCTTTGTCTCTACAAGGTAAGCCTTGGTCTCCAGGGAACCTACCAATATGCACCCAGAGACCACCTATTCAGCCTTAACACTCCTCAGAAGCTGGATGGAGACCTAGGAGAGGTGAGTGATTCACCACTTGTGGAGATGCAGATTTGCAGATTTGCTCACCTGCAAGTTGACCTCAGGACTCGATGTGGTTGTCCCAAAGAAGGGAAAAGGGAGAGTGAGGGTGAAGAGACATTCCCTGGTTGTGGGGATAGTGAGCTGGGAAATTTCCTAGCTGGGCTCTTCATATCCCCTCTACTAATATATAAGCATGAGCTTTGTACATCTGGTACCCAGATGACCATGGTTTATTGGTCTCTTCTTGTCTAACTGGATCCAGGTCATGTTGGAAGAAATCACTTCCAATTTGCTTGCCAAAGGAAAGACTGGCTCCTAAAGCTAACTGCCAAAAAGAATCACCTTCTTCTAAGTGCTGGATTTGAGCCAAAGAAGCCTCCATTCATTCCAGTCTTATATACAACCTGCTCCCTTCTCCTACACTTTTGAAAAAGAATTGGAATGGAATTGAGGAGAAATTCATTTGAGGCTATTCCCTGTACCCAGTAGAACATGGGCAGAATGAGCCCCAGGCTGACTCTCAAAGAAGACAAAACGACCCTATTTGCCTCTGTTGTCATCTCTTCTCTACCTCCCAGTATCCAATACACTTAGCACACTGCTAACTCTTGGAAATAAACTCACCTACTTGTTATAACTAAGTCATAAGTATCTGCAAATACTTCCCCAAGCTAACTTTTTTAAAATGCCTTAAATAAACTTTATTTTGAAGCATTATAAACATACAGAAATATGCACAAACCATAACTGTAAAGCCCCATGAATCTTTCAGAAAGAAAACAACCAGCTAGAGAACAGAACATTGCAAACCCCAGAAACTCCCTACTTCCCCTCCCAGTCACTACTGCCTTCTAAGAGTACTCATTATCCAGACATTTAACCCCATAAATTAGTTTTAAGCCTATCCTTAATTCTTTACAGGAAACATTTCTTGATACAAAATAATGTCTCCTAGTTCATTTCAAGTGTTAGAGACTGGCCAATGGAAAAGCTGTGTTTCCAAGACACATTAAATTAGACTTTTCATATTGCTTCCTACTTGCCAGGTAAGCCCAGATGGTGGGAATAAGACAAAAAGCTGAGATACCTTGGTGTGAGTATGTTGGCATTGAACCTCCCTGCTCTCTGCTAAGGAAGGGTGGGAAAGGACTGTCACAGACTCTATGAATTAATTTGTTTTCTTCAAACAGTCTCAGATTGAGAATTTTTGCCCACAAACTCTCCTCCCTCCTCTCAACTCCCATCAAAGTATTAGTCGCCATGATGTATCTGTCAGTAAACTTCAGTTTGTGCCAGTGATTTGAGGTCCAACTGGTAGCATCTTACAAGGAATTTGGGAATAAAGTTTCCTAGAATCAAATTGCTTAGAGACTTTGAGGAGTCACCTAAACTACACTGCCATGCCTTTAAGATGACCACAGGTAAAACCTAGCAGACAGAAGGGAAAAATCAAATGGTATTCTAAAAGATATAAGGAGAATTTCTAAATCAATTGCAGCACTCAGGGCCCTGTGTTGCACAACTTAAGGAAGTGCTGGTCACGAAGGAAAAGGTGAACGGTGTCTCCTGGAGTTGTGCAATGGAACAGTGCTACCCAACTTAAAAGCCTGCCCTGAAAGAAATTTATTTTCATTTGGAAATCCAAGATATTACAAAATCAATCTATTTCTTCTCATGGTGGTGAAGACAATATGATCAACAAATTCTGAAGTCAGGAACAGAATAAAAAAAAAATTAGTTTGGGATAAAGAAGTTCCCAAGATACCCCATTATAGTATAAAGATTTCTGGGCTAGCTAATACCTGTTTCCCATTGTAGACAGTTAGGTAAGGGGATAAAATCCCAACCCCAAATCACCCAAATGGATTATCACTGCATGACCAGCCCTGTGCTCTAAGACTATTGACCCCTGCCCTCATGGCTTACAACCCAGACAGGAAGATGAGATGGACGTCCATACAACAATAGAAAAAGGAACAGCAAAATCCTAAAAGCAGATCTGGGTTGAAAAGGGGCTTAGTGCTCACAGAGTCCCAAACTGGCACTTCATCCATGTGAATAGATGTCCAGGGTAGTGGCGAGAAGAGCCCATGGTCTTTGGCAACACTGGGTCCTGTACCAAAGAGCCCTTCACCAGTGTATTCAGCATCCATGTGGGTGGCACTTTCCTAGGTGCTGTGGATCCACCACTGTGATTCATAGGAGTTGGAGGCCTATGAGGGAAGATGCTTTTTAAGGGCAAATAAAGTAGGCTGAACATCTATAATATTCCACACCTCTTGGCACTGTCCTCAAGCCATGCCAGGCTCCCAGACTTAGTAGCGTTCCAGTTGCTGGTTTCCAAGAGGCAGAACAACTTTTCCTTATTTAATACGTAGCCATGATGATAGGCTAGTAGGAATCAAGGGATGATAGAAGCCTCGGGATAAAGAGAGCTGGAAACACTGGGAAGATTCCTCCAGGAACACCCCACTCTCAGCCATGATTCCCGGAGCTGCCTGATTGGCCTCCATGGAGTTGCAAGGGAGAATGACTGGAATGGCAATGATTCATGAAGATGTTGCAAATAAATCTTAGTAGCTCTAATAATTCATATGGTTTAAGGAGATACAGGCTTAAGCCAAGAAGATATTCTCTGTTGCATTCCCCTGGTACATTGACAGGCAGGTATTAGGAATAGAATGATACAGAAGATCTGGTCCCTAACTCCTAGAAGCAGTGTTGGCAAGCTTCCTGTGATGATGCTGTTCTCTATCTATCTGTGGCCATTCAAATGATTAGCCACCAGGCACCTGTGGGTACTGAGCACTTGATAGGTGGCTGATGCAACTGAGTGACTGAATTTTTAATTTCATCAACCTTTATTTAAATTTAAATAGCCAGAGGTGGCTAGTGGCTAGCATGTGGGACTGCTCATTTCTAGAAACAGGCTGACTAGTAAAGGTAACCGATCCATAAGCATATTTATCATGCAAGGATGAGGGCTGCAACCAGAAGCAAATTTTAAGACTTGCCTTGGAAGAAAAATAAACTGCAAAAATATGACTTACTTCATTGTAACAAGTTATTTTTCTTAAAAAAGAAAAACAGGAGCCAACTTGGAAACATCAATAAACTGCACATGGATTTTGGAGACTAGATAGAAGCAATTAGGTATAAAAAAACACAATAATTACCAAAATTAAACTGAATTACCAGGAACAGATTTGGCAGGACAAGGGCTGTGTAAGAGAGCTGCCACTGTCCCAAGCAGGGAACAGAAGGTATACAGACATCCCAGCAGGAGCATGGGACTTGGGTTCTAATCACACAAAACTGGAAGTCAGATTCCACTTCTAGACGGAGGCCCCACCCTGCCCAGAGTGCCTGGAATATCAAACTACAGGTTCAGAGGAGCCTCGTGTGACCCTAACACCTGTAAGACCACACCCCACTGACTGGCTGGCAGTTCAGAGTCCAAGGCATAGGAAAAAATACCCTTCATTGGAAAGTTGATGAAATGGGTTCCAAAAGAATAAATGATCAAAAAGTTATGACAGGGTTGTCATAGAAATGACACAGATGCATGATCTTTGTCAAATTACTCAACATATTAAGCTCCATTTTCTCATCTTGTAAAATGGGAAGAAATCTATCTTAACTTGAAGATTTATGACTATTAGAGGCACAATAAAGATAGTAGATCATTTTATCACATCATCATCCACCAAAAAAAGCAGTCTAAAGTAGCAATTGAGAGTGAGAACTCTTGAGTCTGACTGCCTTGATTTACTTCCTAGCTGCAAGTAACAACTTCTCTGGGTCACAGTTTCTTCATCTAAAATTATGAATCAGTTAGTAGTGTCCCCCCAAATTCATGTCCACCCAGAACCTCAGAATGTGACCTTCTTTGGAAAAGGGTCTTTGCAGATGTAATCAAGTTGAGGCTCGAGATAAGATCATACCAGATTAAGGTGGGCCCTAAATCCAATGCGAGTGTTCTTGTAAGAGACAGAAATGGCCACACAGAGACACAGAGAAGAAAGCCACGTGAAGCTGGAAGCAGAGAAGGAGTGACGAGTCTACAAGCTAAGGAATGCCGAGGGTCGCCAAGGATTGCCAGCAGCCACTGGAAGCTAGGAAAGAGCTAGGGAAAGGTCTCTCCCTTAGAGCCTTCAGAAGGAACCAATGCTGCTAATGCCTTGATTTCACACTTTCGGCCTCTGGAAGTGTGAGAGAATGCATTTGTATTTTCCTCAGCCACCCAGTTTGTGGTGATTAGTTATGGCAGCCTTGGGTAGCTAACACAGACAGTAACTTATTAACTAATTTATCAAAGGTTGTCATGTGGTTTAAATTAACCAATGTAAATTACATGGATGAGCGCCTGACACATAAGTGCCAAAAAAGTGTTAGCTACTAGCCATTATGACAGTCAAAGGCATCTGAGGTGCCTGGGC
>JAQZBX010037424.1:0-23801 GCA_029593785.1 Cabassous unicinctus | reverse complement strand
AATTTCTATTCAACAATAAAAAGACAAATAACCCAGTGAAAATAATGGGCAGTGGATTCAAATAGACATTTCTCCAAAGAAGATATAAAATGGTTAACAACCACAAGAAAATATCAACATCATTAGCCTTTAAGGAAATGCAAATAAAAACCAACAGGATATACCACTTCACAGTTATTAAAAGGGCTAGAATAAAAAAGACTGAAACTAATAAGGGTTTATTAGGATGTGGACACACATGCAATGCTAGTGAAATTTAAAAGTGTTGCAGCCACTCTGGAAAACAGTTTAGTAGTTACTCAAGGTATTTAATACAGAGTTAAAATATGATCCAGTAATTCCACTCCTAAGTACGAAATACATACATATGCTCACACAGAAATTTGTATTAGAATGTTAATAGTAGCATTGTTCATAGTACCCAAATGATGTAAACAACCCCAATGTCCATAACTGAATAAATAAAATTTGGTATATACTTACAATTGACTATTAATCAGCAATTAAAAGGAATATCATAGTTATACATACTACAGCATGGATGAACCTTGGAAAATTATGCTTAATGAAATAAGCTACCACATATTTTATATTAAATGGCCGGTATAGGCAAATCCATAAAGTCAGAAAGTAGATTAGTGGTTGCCTATCACTGAGTGGATTGGGATTGGGGGGAAATGGGGAGTGGCTTTTATGGATATGAGGTTCCTTTTGTTGGAGTGATAAAACTGTTCTGAAATTAAACAGTGGTGAATGTAGCACATGTCTTTGCACATAACAAGAAACAATAAATTACACAAATTAAAAGGGTGAATTTTGTAGCACATAACTTGTATCTCTAAAAAATGTTATTTAAATATATATCTAATTAAGAACTACAAACATGAAGAAGATATTCCTCAAGGGACACAAATCCTTGCCCGAACACTGACCAGAGTTTCCTTGAAAGTAGCCAAACTGAATGGACGAGTATAAAGCCTATATTTCAGAACATTTACATTTTCTTTAAATTAAACCTTCAAGTTTACAGAAGAACTTGGTTATTTGATGCTTCAGATCATTTGTGACTTAGAATAGACTGAGGACAATGCAAAATTATCTTTAATTAAGTCCTCATACCTCTGATTTCCCACTCAATAGCCCGAAAAAAAGAGTTCCTTAGGCCCCACAATTTGCATCCTTTCACTTTTTTATTTATTTGCAGTAGAAGAATCTCTGTATCCTTTATCCTTCTCCCTCTTAACACTGCAAATACAAGCAAGCTAGGAAGCAAAAACAGTTATGCTTTGTTTCCAATTTTCCTAGCCATTCTTTACTTTTAGCTAGTCCTCTACATGTTTGAATAGTAAAGAGTTAAAAAAAAATGAGAAAAAATCCTTCCCAACTATCAGACATATCAGAAAATGTGCAAATTTATTTGAGTGTTAAGTAGCATCATTAAAGAGAGATGGTTTCTTTGACTGGGGTTCTATGTTTATTATACACTAAGGCAACAGTGAATCACACAAACTTAATTAGAGGGCTCACTGTGGAAAAAGGTTGTGACAAAATCACAACTTTTATTTTGCTGCATGTGTAAAGAATTTAAATCACAATACATAAGCTATTACCTAGATATACTTTTTCCTCCTTTCCCCCTCTCATCTTTTTTGCTAAGCCAAATTTTAGTGAATACATTGTTAATAAAATATCCATTCACTATATTATCTCCAATATTTTAATCAATAGAGACTTTGTAGCATCAAAAATGTG
This sequence comes from Cabassous unicinctus, assembly GCA_029593785.1. NCBI lineage: Eukaryota > Metazoa > Chordata > Mammalia > Cingulata > Chlamyphoridae > Cabassous > Cabassous unicinctus. Next base: position 22,049 of record JAQZBX010037424.1, on the reverse strand, counting down.
CTACTCTTCACAAATATTTTTTAATTTATTAAAAAAAAATCAATCCACATCTAATGTGTGAATGTTTTCATGCTTGGTAAGTACCATGGGAAATACAAATTAAAATGAGTCATGATTGATATTCTTTAGTGTATACCTTTTATAGAACCTCCCATCCTGAAGAGGAGATGGGCATATTTTTATGAAAATAAATACAAGCCTTTTGTGATATACACTCTAATAAAAGTTGAGAAATGTTCAAAGGAGAAACCTTAGTAATTTTAACCAATAGAACTTAGGAATGCCTAGTGGTAGATGTATAAATTTAATTACAGCGTTAAATTAAAACACTGCTAGAGAGATATTGGAGAGGTCAAGAAAAAATCCTTTGAGAACCAATATATCGAGGTTGTATGGAGAATTCTGTAAAGTATAAAGAGTTTGAAAATGACCAAGAAGTTAAGGTAATAGAAAAACCAAAAATGTTTCAAGAAGTCGGGGTGATCAACTCTGTGAAAAGTTGCTTGACAAGTGAACAAAATGAGGATGTAAAAACGTGATTCATTTGACAACACTAGGAAGAAAAAAAGAGGCACAGCACAATAATATATATAATACAACATTCTAAATAGAAGAAAATTGAATCATTTAATGTAAGAATAAAGATTTAAAAAAAAACAACTAAGAATAGCATTTACCTAAATTCAATGGTGTGTTAAAAAATATCTAGATAATGAGTAAGTGAGTTTATACCAGGAATTCTCAAGGAGGATTCAACATCACAAAATCAATTATCATTGATTATTCCCCGCATTAATGGGCTAAAAGAGAATACACAATCATATTCAATGGCTATTAAACAAAACATTTTATAATGTTAAACATCAATTTATAATAAAGAATTCAAGAGACCTTTATAAAGACTATAAACCAAAAAGTTATAGTAATATCTTGGGACATACTCCACTATAAATTTTGTGCTCCTACATATCTTGCTACATGTGCAAAGAACTGAAAGCCTGATTGCTCTTGAAACATTTTTGGGGTGTATGTAACTAAAGTGCCCAATCTTGAGGGATGGGATAACACCCCCCTTTCTTGATTAAGGCTTGCTTTAACATGCTGGATTCCCTATGTTCAATATTCTTCTATTGTAAAGCAACCCATTGTGTATGGCTGTGTCATCAGGCCCTCTCTGTTGTTCCACAGTAATTAGGGCTCAGGAAACTGGCGAAAATATTTATTGCTCTGGTTACTGAATTTGTTGTGAGTGTTTCTGATTCAGGAGTTTTGGATCTTCTGTAAGCATCCATAAAACTACGGCAATTTACCTTATTAGCTTATAAGTAAGATAAAACTCATACCCTTTTTAATTGTTTCACATAAATATATGTTCAATATAGAAATATTAGAATCATTTATTTTAGATATTGCAATAAACCAGAAAAAAGAAATAAGTGATTTTAGCATTAGAAGGGAAAAATCACGATATCATTATCTGGATATACTATCATCATCTACCTAGAAAGCCTAACAGATTAAACAGTTTGAATAAAGAAAAATTAAACGTAAAATAAGCAATAAATAAGCTATACAGTCTCTAGGGATCAACCCTAACAAAGCAACCCAGTAGTTTTAAAAAGTAAGTTTAAAAATCTAATAAAAACAAAGAAGGATCTGTTTGCTTGTCATAACTTACCATTGTAAAATGTCAGTTTGTATTTTAAAAAAAACATATGAATTCAATGCACTTCTAATGAAAAGTCTGTGGAATTTGTTAAAGAACACAACAAAATTATTCTAAAATCAATTTGGAATAATTAAAAGCTCATGAATAAAATACTCATTTTTAAAAGTGAATAATTTTTCTATCTGATATGAATACTTAGTAAAATTCCATAGTAATAATTAACAGCAGTTCAAAGTATATAAACATGCATTATATAATATAAACAATATATTATAAAAGTGGCACCACAAATAAGTAAGGAAAAATGGATTATTTTGTAGCTAATGATAAAAAAGATTATTTGACAGTATGGCAAAAACTAAAACATGTCTTCAGTATAATGCAAAACTTGCCCAGTTTTTACCCTCATTTCCTGGGGAAGCAACCTCTGAATTTTTTAAATATTCTGTGATAGGAATGTCTTTTGTTTTTCATGGGGGGCCCAGGCCCATGCCCATATGCTAATGAGATGACATGGAGGGGCCAAACACACCTGCAATCTTAGGGTGGTTGGGACCCCACCAGAAAGACCAACAGTGTGATTAGAGATTTTGGGGCTTTAAAACACATCATATCAGCCCCCTCCCTAACCTCTGCAAAGGGATGGGGGCTGCAGCTTAAGTTCAACTACATGGGAAGTGATTCCATCAGTCATGCCTATGTAATGGGGCCTCATATAAACTTGGGACACTTGAAGCTCCAGAGAACTTCCATGATTGAGGAAACATATCCCTGCTGTGCTAGGAGAGTTACATGGTGCCCTGACTCCATGTAGAGAGGACAGGGAAGCTTGCATTTGAGACCCTCCCAGACCTTGCCCTATGTGTCTCTTCTTTTGGCTTCTGATTTGTATCCTTTGCTATAATAAAATTATAAGTATAGCATTTTCAGTGAGTTCTGTGTGTTGTTTTAGTTAATTATTGAAATCTAAGCTGTCAACAAAAGAAATAACTGGGAGACCTTCTATAAACCAAAAAGGGGGTTTTATTGAGCAAGAGCAGCGTGCATGCAGAGCAGCACCAAACGGGTTTTCTGCTGCTCAAAGGGTTAAGCTGTAGAGGCAGCTTATATGGCTACTGGGGGGGGGGGCATTGAGGAGTGAAGGGGTGAGTGGGTTAGTCAGGGCAGAGTGTCCTTGGGCAGTGGTTAGTCAATCAGCAAACTGCAGAAGCAGGGTGTTTTTGCAGACCTGGAACACATGTGATTGTTAGCAGACTCTATCTCCAGCCTTGACTTTCTGGCCACAGTTCACAGGGACAGAGGTCTTTGCCTCTACAGCAAAGGATCATTGATATGTCAGCTTATTTCAATTGGCCCCCTTTTCTTCTTCATAATTCTCCTGAATAAAATGGAAGCTCAAGCAAATTAAGGTGGTTAGTAAAGTTATTTTCCATCCCATTTTCACATTCCCTCCTTTTGGTCAAGAGAGTCTTTTGACTCCCCGAAGACCAAGTATGGCTTTTTTAGGAGGTTACCTGTTGATAACCTAGATTTCTAAAAGATTTTGAATGATAGTTCAGGCCCCTTCAATGGTTGACCAGCTAAGAGAGTATTGGGGAAGGGAGGAAAGGGGTGTATAGTGTTTAACTTGTACTTTGATAGGAGGAGCACTGAATACTATTCTGATATAAAGACATAAAAGATTGTACAGTGATTTATAACTGTTACAGATAATCTGTTTTTGGCTACTTCAGAAGGCTAACATGCATCAAGGTTATAATTAAGTAAACTATCACAGTTATTGGTATTTTCTTTTGGCTACAGTGTAAAACATCAGAAGGTTAGCAGTTGTTTAAAATATGATTCAGTGAGTCAAAACATATTTGTTATATTATCAGTTTCAAATCCCTATCTTCTTTTTGCTAATTCCTTAATCTTGAGGGATTTATGGACATTGATCATTCTAGCTATTTCCTGCTGAAAAGGGGCAACATTCTCATATTCCTAGGGGTTGGAGGAACAGGACTTCTTAGACTGCAATGGCACCTACTCTTTGACTTCAGGTTTCTGCTGGATTATCAAGGTCTTTTCTGCTACTCTATTTCAGCAAGGCTGACATAAAAAGCAGAGACAAGTTTTAACAATGGATATGTTTATAATTATTAACAATGATAGGATTAGACTTACCTGTAATATGGAACGGAATCAAGATCTTATCCTTGAAGGAAGTTAGCACTTTTCTTTGCGGCTTTGCATACTCTGATAATTTGTGATATTTGCTTGACACCTGCGTAAGAGTAAGCTTCAGAATGACCTCTCGGCTCTATTTGAAATCTCTTAGCCATAGCAACATTGTATTACTTTAATATTTTCCCATCCATCTGGTTAGGATTCTTATTCAGAAACATTGTTGATTAATATTTGGCATTAATCCCTTGGTGTCAGGAAGGCTCATTCCTAGAAGTTGTGCCCCACGTAGGGGGTAAGGTAGCAAGTTTATTTGCAGAGTTTGGCTTAAAGGTGGCACATTGAGTAACAAGGAGGTTTTCTGAGGATGACTCTTAGACCTTAATTATAATTAGGCCTAATTATAGTTTTGTCATTATAGAAATAAGGGTTATAAACCTTGTAAAGTTTTTTGATTACATTTTCAGTAAACTGGGAGCTTATAATGCTTGAGAGAATGGAAAGAATTCCGTAGATGGGGAAGTTTACAGTTCTATGATATTTTTTCCTTACTCCCTGTGATGGTTAGGCTAATGTGTCAACTCGGCCAGGTAATTGTGTCCAGGTGTCTGATCCAGCAAGCACTGGGCTAATTGTAATACAATAGCATTTATGGACTTCGGTCACCAGTGAGTTTACTGCATAGATGGCTGATTACATCTGCATCAATCAGGGAGATTCCATCATCAATGGGTGACACTTTTATCCAATTAGTTGATACCTTAAAAGGGGAAGTGATTCAACATTCAGAGAGAATTTCCCTGCTCGTTTTTGGACACCCAGCTTCTCCCAGAAACTCATCAAGGGCTTTTCTTTGGACTTTCATCAGAGCCCCTGGTTTGCAGCCTGCCTGCAGAACCTGGACTTGTGCATCCCCATGGTCAAGTGAGAGACTCTGATGAAATCTCATATTATTGACAGATATCTCCTATTGATTCTGTTTCCTGAGAGAACCCTGACTAATACACTCCCTTAAGGGACTTTACAAATATTTTTTCATTTTATGCCCAAAACATTTTAAAATGCATTAAGGTATTAATTAAATTGTACAGAATACTAAGATTTCATTCCTTATTTTGCAACTTATGCTAATTAAAGTTGAGTTAGGTTGTTTACATAGACTGATTAGACTGGTTAAATTAGATAGGGTGCTACAAAAAATTTAAATTCTTGGACAAATAGAACTTTCCTCCTTTTCATTTATCCTTTATCCTATATTCTGGTTTACTTTAGTTTTAACTACATCAGTCCTTTTTAAAATATATATATATTTTTATTTTTTTAAAGATGCTTAGATTATACAAATATCACTTAAAAAATATAGGGCATACCCATATGTCCCGCTCCCCACACCCCCCACATTCTCCCACATTAACAGCATCCTTCATTAGTGAGGTACATTCATTGAAATTGATGAACTCATTTTGGAGCGTTGCCATTAAGCATGGATTAAAGTTTACATTGTAATTTACACTCTCTCCCACGCAATTCTGTAGGGTATGGCAAGATTTATAATGGCCTGTATGTGTCATTTTAATGCCATTCAGGATAATTCCCAAGTCCCAAAAATACCTCTGTATTATACTTGTTTTTCCCTCTCCCTGCCCTCAGAACCTTCAGTGGCCAGTGCCTCCACATCAATAATATAATTTCTTCCATTGCTAGAGTCACAATAAGTCTATAGTAGAATACCAATAAGTCTACTTTAGTCCTTAGTTCATTCCCTAATCCTGAGGATTCTGAGATGTGATGTCCACTCCACCTCTAATTTAGACGGGGCTGTGATGTCATGGGGCCACTGGATGGGACTTTCTTGCTTGCAGTTGTAGACTGTCTTGGTTCCTTGGTATGGTTGTTGGTACCAAATTCCTGAGCTTTCTGTCTTGACTGTAGTGTCTGGATGTCTCCAGAGCCCTCATGAGTCCCACTATTTGGGGTAGTATCTACTTTGGCAGTCAAAGAGATCCTACTGAGACGTGCTTAAGCGTTACCTCTGGAATGACCTCCAGACTCACTTTGAAGTCACTTAGCCATATAAACTCATTTGTCTTTACATTTTCCCCCTTTTATTCAAAGTCTTTTTCCAGTAGCACTGCTAGTTGGTGCTTGGTAGTAATCCCTCCCTGCCAGGGAAGCTCATCCTTAGGAGTCATGTCCCATGCTAGGGAGAAAATAATTTATTTATATGTTGAGTTTGGCTTAGAGAGAGACCACATTTGAGCAACAAGGAGGCTCCCAGGAGGCAACTTTTAGGGACTTTATAAAATTAGGTTAAGTTTCAATTTCAAGAGTAAAGGCTCATACACACAGTCATCAATATCAATGGCCCATCAATGGACCTTCCTCCTTCACTAGTCATTGCCCCTGTACTCAGGGGATTCTTGCTGATCTATTAGAGAATGTGGTAGAACTCCACAGGATGGGAATTTGATATTCCTTTGGTTATTGTGTGAATCTCCATCCACCATGACAATGCCCCATGAACATTTGAATACATTTATATGCCTTCTATGTATGCCCAGGTGAGCTTCCTCCCATATATCCCCCATCTCTGACAACCCACACCAATGATCCTCCTCTGCCACAGCTGTAACCCTTCTGTGAGCCAAAACTTCTTCAGAAATGAAGCCAATAAAATAGCCAAATAAGATTAATAAGAAAATGAAATAATAATGACAGTTTTAAAAATAAGAAATGAAGTACAAAAAATTTTTAAAAATGAAAAAATAAAATGTTGGGATAATAAAAATAATGAAAAAATATTTTGAGAAATTTTTTTGACATTTTCCCTTTCATCACTGTAAGATCTGTTGTCCTATATGTACAGTAACATTGTCTTCCATTTATTCCCCCAGTGTCTTACTTTATTTTTGTATTTATTTACTTTTTTCATTTTGTTCTCAAAGAAGTTTTAGTTTACAAAGAAGTCACATACTGAATACAGGGGATTCCCATATACCCAATATTCTGCCCCTTTTCTTCCTTCCCCTATTAATAACATTTTGTATGTGGATGGTATACTTGTTACAACTGATGTACAAATATTGAAACATAGCTACCAACAATGGTAAATGGTTTACATTATGGTTTACATTTTGGACCACACACTTTTAAAAACTTTGATGCAATTCAACATGGCCTATATCTATCATAGCAAGATCATGTAGAACACTTCCATCTCCCCCAAAATGGCCACATTCTGTCTATTCTATTCCTCCCTCCCCCTCCCTTCGGGATGCATGCCAACCAGCAGGCTTTAGTACTTGAAGGAAAAAATTCATAGTTACTTGCAACGACACTGAGGGCTTGATACACTGGTCTTTCCTCCCCTATTAGGCACTGCCCATGATCTCGAGAGACCCCAGCCTCTCTATCTGAGAACATAGCAGGCCTCCCCAGGATAGGAGTCCACCACCTAGCCACTCATTATGTGGGTCTCCACCCACTGGTAAAATTCACTATGGCAGGATGAACACTCACACACTCCCTAGAAGCCTGACCCAAGTTAGCCCTATCCTGAATGCCCCCCACATCCAACACCCCAAACCAGCAACTGTCACTTGCCATATTGCAAAAATATATTCCTAACATTGTAGTTTCAACCATGTATCTGCCAATCCCCAGTGTTCATCTGCTCCCTCCCCCAACCCTCACCCGAAGGACAGTCCAACCCATCCTCCCCAACCCACCCCACTGACAAACCAGTACTACCTAACCTAAAAGTATCATTACATCACTATCATGCCCCTCCACTGTACAACTACACACTTCCACCTATCATAGATTTTGCCCATATGGGCATTGGCTCATGACCTCCTTCTCCCTTTCTATTTCCTTTAAACCTATCTTCCAGACTCTAGCTCTAGTCATATCAGTGAGGTCATGTGATATTTGTCCTTCAGTGCCTGGCTTGCTTCAATCAACATAAGGTCCTCAAATTTCATCCATGTTATCCTGTGTATTAATACTGCATTCCTTCTAACAGCTGAGTAATATTCCATTGTATGTATATACTACAATTTACTTATCCATTCATCTGTTGAAGGGCATTTGGGTTGATTCCAAGTTTTGGCAATAGGAAATAAAGCCGCTATGAACATTGGTGTGCATATATCTGTTAGTATCCTTGCTTTCATTTCTTCTGGGTATATACACAGCAGTGGAATTGCTGGATCATATGGCAGTTCTATAGATAGTTTCTGAGGAATAGATAAACTGTTCTCCACAGTGGCTGCACCATTCTACATTCTTATCAGCAGTGGATGAGGGTTCCCATTCCTCCACATCCTCTCTAACACTTGTAATCTTGTTTTTTTAAATAGCCACCAGTCTAATGGGTGTAAGATGATATCTCACTGTAGTTTTGGTTTGCATTTCCCTACTAGAATGCTGAGCATCTTTTCATGTACTTTTTAGCCATTTGTATTTCTTCTTTGGAGAAGTGTCTATTCAAATCACTTGCCCATTTTTAAATGGGTTGTTTGTTTTTTTATTTTCAAGGTGTAGGATTTCTTTATATATGCAGGATATTAGACCCCTATCAGATATATGGCTACCAAATATTTTCTCCCATTGAGTTGGCTGCCTTTTCACTTTCTTGACAAACTCCTTTGAGGTACAAACATTTTTAATTTTGAGAAGGTCCCATTCATCTATTTTTCCTTTTGTTGCTTGTGCTTTGGGTGTAAAGCTCATGAAACCATTTCCTAATACAAGATCCTGTAGAGAAATCGCTACATTATCTTCCAAGGTCTTTATTCTTGGCTCTTATATTTAGATCTTTGACTCATCTTGAGTTGATTTTTGTATAACGTGTAAGATGGTGTTCCTCTCTTACTCTTTCACATATGGATATCCAGTTCTCCAAGCACCATTTGTTGAAGTGGCCATTCTCTCCCAGTTGAGTGGCTTGGTGGCCTTGTCAAATATCTGTTAACTGTCTGCTAGGATCTATATCAGAAATCTCAATTCAGTTCCATTGGTCAGTATCTCTATCCTTGTGCCAATACCATGAAGTTTTTACCATTGTAGGTTTGTAGTATGTTTTAAAGTCAGGTAGTGTGATTACTCAAATTTCATTTTTCTTTTCAATATGTATTTGGCTATTCGGAGCCTCTTGCCCTTCCAAATAAATTTCATAGTTAGTTTTTCCAATTCAGTAAAAAATACTGTGTTGATTTTTATTGGTATTGCATTAAATTTGTAGATCAGTTTGGGTAGGATAGACATCTTGATGATGTTTAGTCTTCCTATCCATGAACAAGAAATAGTCTTCCATTTATTTCAGTCTTCTTTGATTTCTATAACAGTGTTGTATAGTTTTCTAACTAAAATTTACATCTTTAGTTAAATTTATACCTAGGTATTTGATTCTTTTAGTTACTATTGTAACTGGTATTTTTTTCTTGATTTCCTCCTCACGTTGCTCATATTTGTGTACAGAAATGCTACTGATATTCGCACATTTATCGTATAACCTGCAACTTTACTTAACTCATTTATAAGCTCTAGAAGCTTTGTTGTAGTTTTTTCAGGGCTTTATATGTATAGGATCATGTCGTCTGCAAATAATGAAATTTTTATTTCTTCCTTTCCAATTTGGGTGACTTTTATATTTTTTCTTGCCTCAGTACTCAAGCAAGTACTTCTAACATAATGTTAAATAGGAACAGTGATAGTGGGCATCCTTGTCTTGTTCCCGTTCTTAGAGGGAAAGCTTCTAGGATTTCACCATTATACATGATGTTAGTTGTGGATTTTTCATATATACCTTTTGTCATGTTTAGAAAATTTCCTTCCATTCCTATCTTTTGCAGTGTTTTTATTAGGAAAGTGTGCTGTACTTTGTAAAAATGCTTTTTCTGTGCATATAGAGATAATCATGTGATTTTTTTTTTCTTTTGATCTGTTTATGTGGTATATTACATTGATTGATTTTCTTATGTTGAACCATCCTTGCATACCCAGGATGAAATCCACTTGATCGTGGCTTATAATTCATTTGATATGTTGTTGAATATGGTTAGCAAGCATTTTGTTGAGGATTTTAGCATTTAGGCTCATTAGAGAGATTGGTCTGTGCTTTTCCTTTCTTGTGGCATTTTTGTTTGGCTTTTGTATTAGGGTAATGTTGGCATCATAGAATGAGTTAGGTAATGTTCCTTCTACTTCTATTTTTTGTAAGTGTTTAAGCAAGGTGGTGTTAGTTCTTTCTAGAATGTTAGGTAGAATTCACCTGGTAAGCCATCTGTTCCTGGGCTCTTTTTAGTTGGGTGGATTTTGATGATTAATTCAATCCTTGTTACTTGTTATTGTTCTGTTGAGTGCATCAAATTTCTTCTTTCATCAATGTTGGCTGGTTGTGTATTTCTAGGAATTTGTCCATTTCCTCTAAGTTATCCATCTTGTTGGAATACAATTTTTCATAGTATCCTCTTATGATACTCTTTTTTTTCTGTGGGGTCAGTGGTGATATCCCCATCCTTATTTCCTATTTTATGTATTTGCATCTTCTCTCTTTTTTCTTTGTTAGTCTAACTAAGGGTTTGTCAATTTTATTAATCTTCTTTTAGAACCAGGTTTTGTTTTTTTTATTTTTTCTAGTGCTTTCTTATTTGTAATTTCATTTAGTTCTGCTCTAATCTTTGTTATTCTTTTTCTCTACTTCTTTATGGTTATGTTGTTGTTCTTTTTCTAATTCCTCCAGGTTTGCAGTTAGGCCTTTGATTTTAGCTCTTTCTTCTTTTTTAATATAGGCATTTATAGCTATGAATTTCCCTCTCACTACTGGTTTAGCTGCATCCCATAGATTTTGATACATAGTGTTGTCATTTTCATTTGTTTCAAGATAATTACTAATTTCTTTTGAGATTTCCTCCTAGACCCACTGTTTGTGTAAGAGTATGTTGTTTAACTTCTATATCTTTGTGCCTAATCTGGTTCTCTGCCCCTTACTGGTTTCCATCTTTATTCCATTGTGGTCATAGAAATTACTTTGTATAATTTTGATCTTTCTGAAATCATTGAGAGTTGTTCTGTGACCTAGCATGTGATCTATCCTGGAGAATGATTCACTTGCACTTGAGAAGAACGTATATCCCACTGTATTTGGGTGCAAAGTTCTGTATATGTCTATTAGTTCCAGGTCCTCTAATGTATTGTTCAAAGTCTTTGTTTTTTTATTGATTCTCTATCGAGATGTTCTGTATAATGGTGATAATGGTGATAATGGTGCAGTAAAGTCTCCCACTATAATTGAAGAGGCATTTATTTCTTTACTATGTTTTTCCAGTGTTTGTCTTGTGTATTTTGAGGTGCGCTGGTTAGGTGTATAAATGTTTATGGTTGTTCTTTCTTCTTGGAAGATTACCACTTTTATTAATATATAGTGTCCTCTTTGTCTCTTATAATTGTTTTTCATTTAAAATTCTATTTTGTCTGATAATAGTGTAACTACCCCTGCCCTTTTTTGGTTATTGTTTGCTTATAAAATTGTTTTCCAACCATTCACTTTCAGCATCCTTGCATCCCTGGGTTTAAGGTGGGTTTATTGTAGACAGCATATAGATGAGTCCTATTTCCTTGTCCATTCTGCCAATCTTTGTCTCTTGACTGGTGAGTTTAATCCATTAACATTATATGTTATTACTGTCAAGGAATTATTTACATTAGCCATATTTTCTTTGGGTTTATGTATGCTATATGTTGTTTTTATTTCTCTTTTTATCTTTTTAGTTCTACACTCTCCTCCAACTCCCTCATTCTTATTTTTTCCCTTTGACCCATAGAACTCCCTTTAGTATTTCTTGAAGTGTGGGTTTCATATTGACATATTCTCTTAATTTCTGTTTATTTGTGACTATTTTGAGCTCCCCCTCATTTTGAATGACAGCTCTGCTGGTTAGAGAATTATTTGTTGGCAGATTTTTTTCTTTTAGCACCTTTACTATATCATACCACTCCCTTCTTGCCTTCTTGGTTTCAGATGAGAAATCAACACTTAATCTTATTGAGCTTCCCTTGTATGTGATAGTTCTTTTTTCTCTTTCTGCTTTCAGAATTCTCTCTTTGTCTTGAGCATTGGACACTTTGAAAAGTATATGTCTTGGAGTTCTTTTGTTAGGATCTATACTGTTTGAGGTGCCTCATGCTTTCTGGACATGTACGTCCATCTCCCTCAATAGGGTTGGGGAGTTTTCAGCCATTATTTCCTCCAACACACCTTCTGTCCCCTTTCCCTTCTCTTCTCCCTCTGGGATGCCAATAATGCATTTTTTGTGTGTTTCATGCTGTCGTTCAAATCCCTAAGTTCCTTGAATTTTCTCTTTTTTTTTTCTATCAGTTCTACTATCTGTTTTATTTCACCTGTACTGTCTTCCACATTGCTGATTCTTTCCTCTGCCTGTTTAAATCTGCTGTTGTGTGCTTCCAGTGTCTTTTTGATTTCTTAGATTGTGCCATTCATCACCATCATATCCATTATCTTTTTATGTATGTTTACAATTTCTTCAGTATGTTCTCCCAGTGTTTTCTTAATATCCTTAATCTCATCCTTCACTTGATTAAGTTGACTCATGATATTTCTTTTGACATCTCTGATTAGTTGTTCCATGTTCTGCATCTCCTCCTGGTTTTAGTTTGTTCATTGGACTAGGCCATGTCTTCCTGTTTCTTAGTATGGCTTGTAATTTTGTGTGTGTGTGTGTCTAGGCATCTGTTTATCTTGATGTATTTATTCAGTTGTTTAGCTTTTCTCTCTATTCTGTGGTTTTATTTTGTGATTGTTTGTGTGTGTGTGGTAAGGTTTCATTTGACATTTCATTCCTCGTATTCTATTTCCTTGTTGTTGTCTATGTTCAAGTATTTGTGTTGGCTTCTTTGTCTCTCTGACCCTCACTCTTCTGGGAGCTGTGAAGCAGTGTCTTGGTTTGCTGTACCCCGAAGCAGGTCCCCAAGGCAGCCTCTGACTCTTTCTCTGTTTTTTTTTGGTGAGAGCTGAGCCTTATCTGACCAACTCATCGGCCATGTTCCCACAATTCTAGATGAGTCTTGTCCACATTCTTAACTGAAATCTGATTTTTTTCTTTACCTTCTTAAACAGTGGCTGTATGGACTTATCTTTTTAGAATTAATGCAGCTTCTTCAGTATTTCCAGATCTGAAGAACTTTGACTCTTTGTTTCATGTGTCACACAGATATTCAAAGTTCCAGGTTGTTACCAGGTTGTACATAAAGAGAAAAGCATTTTAAAATTTTAGAAATAGCAATTACAGTTCAAAAATAAATGTGACTGTGGCAAGAGCTTAAAATCTAGGTCCTAATTTCTTTATGAACATTTTAAAAATGAAGCTATTTTCAGAAATAAAAACATTCAAAAATTAACTTATATTGAGGTTATAAAACATGGACCATTGAAGAAGTTTTTCTTGCTTCTCTTTTATATTTTACTTGGGTTATGTTATTTAACAGGTAGAATATAATTTACAGACTTGCCTAGCTTTTCTTTTAAAGTTCCTTTTTCTGAAGATCAAGCTTTGATCTGTAACTGACTGTATGTACTTTTAGAGAAGCATCAGAGCAAAACAATGTGACTGAAGGAAAGTTGTTATTTTTATGACACAAAACATCCTTAAAATAATTAAAACCATGACTAACAACAGTATTCATCATCAAATCTCAAGGAATTTTATGCAGTCTTTACATATTTATATGAAGATTTTAACCATTCAAATCTAATTAACATAAATTTAGAAAATCTCTTATATTTTTTATAACACTTTTAAAATATTTCCCATGGAAGCTATATCAAATGAACTTTATTTTTTTAGCACTTCACTTTTCTAAAGGTGAAATAACAAGTGTTTTGCAATAGTTTGAAATTTAAAGATTTTTTGGAGGGCTTGATTTTGAGAAAACAAAATATTAAAAATTCTTAAATTTGAATATTAATTTTTTAAAGTGATAAGATTTGTTTTTCTTAAACAATAAAAGTAGCATAATGTACACGAAGTTATTTTGATAATATACAGGATTTTTGCCTTTTACACTGATTATTTAGCAGAAAAACTCTTTATAACATTTTAATAAAAATAGACTAATGTTTTATTTAATTTTGTCATGTTAACAGAGAGTGAACCAAATTTTAGTATTGCATCAGTTTAATTTTTGATATTAAGGCTTTAAAACTTTTATAGATAGACTCATTAAATCTTACCCAACTTTGACCACAAACATTTCCTTTTTGTAAACCTTTTGCACTTTCTATATTCATTCAGGATTGGCCCTCATTTTTTCTCTTTGTTAATAACCAGTCATGTTATCTTAGGACAAAATTATTTTCTTTTTCTTTAATAAAAAAACACATTCTATATACTTTACATACTTAAGTTACTAAAATGATTTTGGAAACTATCTCCAAACATCTTACAACATACAATTACCATCAAACTTGTCAGAATAATGACTTAATTTAGTTTAATGCAAATATAAATTTTCTTTCTTCATTTTAAACACTTAGTAGATGCAACATTACCTTATTTGATTAGTAAAGCTGTATAAATTTAGGGATAAAATACCTGAAATATTGTTTTTTTCAGTTTACTATTTTATAGTATTTCTGTAAAATATATTATGAAACATTTACAAAGACACATTTCTGAAACAGCTTTCTGGAGGCAAGTTGCAGGGCAGGGGACTGGTTACTATTACAGCGAAGGTATGATTTAATTGCAGTTTTACAAAAGTGGCTAGCATTTTTATTTTTAAATCATTTCCTTTAATAGACTTGTTTAGTTCAGAAGTTACTAAACTTTGGGGAACAGATGTGGCTCAAGCAGTTAAGCACCTGCCTCACACATGGGAGGTCCCAGGTTTGGTTCCTAGTGCTTCCTAAAGGAAAAAAAAAACAACAACAAAATAAATAGACAACAAGCAGACAACGAGCAAAAAAAAAAAAACAATGAGCAATGAGACAAGGGAGCCATCTCAGGGGGAAAATAAGTCACTAAACTTTAACAGGACCAATTTTATTAATGTGGCAATCCAGGTCCAATGTTGTTAAGGATTTTTTCTCACTATTATTCCTTGTTTTTTAATAATAAGTGTAACTATATAGATAAAAGTAAGAAAACACATTTTGCTCAAGCGGATTTGTTCAAATACTTAAAATACCTCTGTCAATGCACTTGAAAGCAGCACTGTGTGGGAGTGGATGTGGCTCAAGCAGTTGAGCACCCACCTCCCACATGTGAAGTCCCGGGCTCAGTTCCCAGTGCCTCCTGAAAAAACAAACAAACAGGAAAGCGGATGTGGCTCAAAAAATTGAACTCCAGTCTACCATATGGGATCCCCCATGTTCAATTCCCAGGGTCTCCCAGTGAAGGCAAGCTGGTGCACCCTCAGTGGAGAGCTGACAGCCTGCACCCTGTGGAGAGCTGAGCTGGAACAGAAAGATGATACAACAAAGGGAAATGCAGAAGAGAGACAGTGAGAGATGCAGCAGACCAGGGAGATGAGGTGGCTCAAGCAATTGATTGTCTCTCTCCCACTCCAGAGGTCCCAGGATCAGTTCCTGGTGCCTCATAAAAAGAAAGAACAGAAGAAAAGACAAGCAGATACTGAAAGTACACACAGCAAATGGATACAGAGAGAAGACAGCGAGCGTAAACACAATGGGGGTGGGGGGGATGAAAAATAAATAAATGAATAAATAAAATCAACAAGTAAAACAAATGATAAAACCAATTCAGGGAAATCCATGTGGCTCAGTGTTTGAGTGCTGGCTTCCCACACACAAGGTCCCAGGTTCAATGCTCGGCCCCTTATACCTCAAAAACAAATAACAGCAACAAAAAAAACAGCTCTATACAATTTTATAAACAATGATTAATAGCTCATATAGGTATTACAGTTTCCTCAAAACATACACACACACACACAACAATGTAATATCTACAATTGAATTTTATATGAATTTTAAAACTTATGAAGATTTGGTAAATCTTTTGTAATTAGGTATATATATTCAAATTTAATTCATACAAAGTTTGGAGAGAAGTTTTTTCCTTAAATGAATTTCTTTTATTTATGAGGACATAAGTATTAGGCATTCAAAATATTTTTTTTAGATTACATTCTATTTTTATTATAAGATTCTCCAAATACAGTGTATTGAAAAGTACTTTTGCTTTTTTCCCAAATAGTTCTATTTAAATATTTGCATGACTTTTACTTGTAAATTAATTGGTAAAGGTCTGAGTATCCCAGATTATAAATCTGAATGAAAAGATTGAATTCTTTGCAAGACCCACTGAGTCTTCACTGGGATTTGGGAAATCTTATCATTATACAAGGGGAGGTAAGCTAAGTTAGAACACAGAGAGAGAAGACAGAACGATTTTAAAGAGCACCAGAAGGATGGCCTGTGTCCCCAAACTTGCACCTGATACTTGCTGAGCAATCTTGTGGAGGATTGCCCTTAACTTGTGTAGTCTAACCTAATTCCAGGTAGTTACTGAATTGGATTGAGTGGCTCTGCAGGCTTTACAGTTGCTGATTGAATTTTTTGATAATCTTCTCAATGTCCTGCTTTACAACAAATGTATAGGTGAGCTTAAATGGATTCCAAAACCCAACATGGAAGGCAAATATCTAACTCTAAAATAATAAATTTTTAGAGATTTACTGTGATTTGAGGATAATAAAACTTTCTGAATAATAAACTCTTATTATCCATATAAATTTTTTAAAATAATTGATATTCCAGAAAAATCCCGCTAAAATTTTGATTTGGATCCACTACATTTATAGATTTATTAGAGACTTTCAATGTTAACTTTTATGAAATGTGAAAAAAATCTCCATTTATTGAAGTACTGTTTGTGCATTTTAATTATTTTAAGCTTTCTTTCTTAATATATTGTGTTTGAAATTTGTAGAGTTGTGGTTTTTTTTAACTAGGTTTAAATCTGGATTTTGTCACTTATGAGCTCTTTGTCATTGGGTACATTGCCTAAACTCTACCTTGTTTTTCTCATTTTTTAAAAATATATATAATTATAATAGTCCTTACCTCCTAATGTTATCATGAAGACTCCATTTATTTATATATATCTGAAAGGCTTATATAAATCCTTGCACATAAGTGTTAAAAAATCTAAGTTAAAATCATTACTGTTAATACTACTTAAAAGTCACCATAAGGGGGAGTGGGTGTAGCTCAGTGGTTGAGCACCTGCTTCACATGTATGAGGTCCTGGGTTCAATCCCCAGTATCTACTAAAAAAACAACAAAAAAACGAAAATTGCCATAATTTTTTTAAAAAGCAGAAAACTGATACATTTGTTTACAACAGCCTTTAAGATTAGACAAGACAAACATAACTTAATAAGTAGGTAAGAAACTAATAGAAGTATTTCATTCAGTAAAACTGAAAAGGCTTTAATATCTAAAAATACAAGGACCTCTTGCAACTCAAAAAGAAAATAAAGAAAAGTAAAACATTTTGTGTGGGGTGTGGATATGCTTACAAAGGGCAAGTATGAATGGATAAATAGTGTTCGTCGACCTCAGTAGTGATAAGACAATGAAAGAGAGAGAAGGAAAATTACTTTCCAATTATCCAAGTATCAAAAATGTAGAAGATAGAAAAATGCAAAATATTCATTAGGATTGGAAGAGGCAGGAACATTTTTGGGGGTATGGGTAAGTATAGGCAGTGTGACAATTCTGATGAGCAACCAGAATTCACAGTAAAATTAATTATGCCCATTTCCAGACCCAGCATTATATATTCCTATGTAAATACCCAGAAAACTATCATATTTTTCCATTTCAGAACATGTCTAATGATGCTTTTCCCAGCATGTTCATGTGAGCAAGGAGATAAGGCTCCCTTGAGAACCATCCTAGGAAATGGTTAAAGCAAGTGTGGAGGTGATACTATGTGTTGCAATGCAGTTAGTAACAGCAAATCAAATGTATAAATAGCAATATGTTTAGAAGTTTAAAAATGTAGTTTGAGCACACAAAAAAATAAGAAATAGAAATAAATCCACAGCGTGCAACTATATATTAAATTAAAATGTGCTTACCAAACAACTTGCACATCCATACAGTGACTTTCCTTCAGCTATTTAAATATCCTCAAATATGTGAGCCAAACTGCCCTTTATCCCTCATACTATTTTAATATGCTTCTGAAATTTTTATTCAAAAATGTCCTGATGGAATGTCTTTAGACAAATGGACAATCAATTTTTAAATATGTACTTCAATACTTTTCAAAATTAACTTCAAATCTCCAGATAACTGTTTTCCTACATAAAACAACAACACTTCTAATCTCATGCTGTCAGAAGAAGGTATGTGGATGCAAAATTCACAACGAGATACAAAATTCATATAATAATATACTGATAGATTGTGGCTTGCACTAGAAATCAAACTGTGGAGTCTGAATGCTATTAAATGTTGAATAATTAACCAATATTAATGTTAAAATATGGAGAAGACAATGATTGAATTATTTAGAGTTAGGTATTTTTACTTTAGTGAGGTTAGGGCTGAACATTTAAAAGAAGAGATTGCTATTAATAACCCAAGAGTGGCCAGAAAAGATAAATCCTGAACTTCCAATGCCAGGGGAAATCAATGTTTTCTTGCATATAACTGGAAGTATCAGGCTCCACTTAACAATTAAACCTCATAAATTAATAAAATTTGTCTGTTCTTTCAGGGAAAAAGAAACCTCACATTGGCTAAGAGATGTAATAACTCCCTTTCAAATAAAATAAAATAATTGAGATAAACATAAATTACTTTGAAATTATTTCATTTGAGCGAGAGCTTGACCATTTATGGTAAAGGTGGCACTCCAACAAAAGGTTTCCTGGTATCTAAGACAAGATTATTACGCATATTTCCTTAGACATGAACATTTTCTGAAGTCAAACAATTTTCTGCTGTTTTATCTTTCATTCTACCAATATTTTAAAAATAATGTTGAGATTATGAAAAGAAAACTTAGAAAATTTTGAGGAAAAAAGTGTTTTGAACTTTTTCTCCTGCAACCTAAATTTCATTTATCTTTTCAACGTGGAAAGACTATAGTCTTATATTCATTATCATGTCTTTTTCATCAAAAGTTTCTAAAAACATTTGAGATATTAGCTGAGCAATACAATGCAAGTTACCTAAGTAGGGTTTGAATATTTTCCATCCCAAATGTTATATATTTAAATACACTCTTGAAAGTCCAGGATTTTATGATTTTTAATATTTTGCTTCCTTCATACAATGTTCCTGTGAAATGATTGGAGCAGTTGACCTTCTTTATTTATTCTGGTAAAGGTTGTGGAATTGGGAATGTGGAAAAGGAGAAGGGCTGAAACAATCTTGTTTTATGATTGTGTGTGTGTGTGTGTGTGTGTGTTGTTATAGCAGTGTGTTTAAAAGTTAAGCTCCATTTTTGGTGTGATGATCTATAACAGATACTTTGTCTAAGTGGTTTGGACAACCCCTGGGTTCTAGTTTATAGTGGTCATACCTGAGTATATTAGAGGGGATAATCATAAGAATATAAAGTTACAAATCTTAGGGTAAGTCAATTCTTTGCTTCCAAGCAGGTGGCTTTCAGTGTCTCAACTCAGGTGAGATGGTGGGTACAGATAGTGGTAGTGAAAAGCACCATTTAACTTGAAAAGAATTAAGCTAAGGCAGATATTATTTGTGGTAGGTTTGATTCCATCCTTTTGCCCTATCTAAAATATGTCCTCTTTTGGGAAAATTTTCCTTCCGGGCCTCTACTGCATTCTTTGAGGGATATTCTTTGAGGTATTCCCCACATTTGGAAACATGTCTCAAAGGATTTCATTCATATTTAAACTTCATTTAAAATTGACTTCCTCAAGACTAGCCACCACCCTCTAAATCTGTACCTGAAAATATCTGCAAAGACTTTTTTCTTCCTACACATTTAATGCTACCTAACATATTTAATGGAAAAGAGCTTATTTGGTGTATATATTGTTCTCAATTGTGAACTTTAGGCCTTCATTCTGTTGCCATCCATCACTTACCAACTGCCATTTGCTTATACCACTCTCTCCTAATTAATCTACCATCAATAAAAATAAATTCATTCACATATTTTTCTTCATCAAATTACCTCTCACTTTTTAAAAAAATTTGACATCAGTATAAATGACTATTTTAATTCAGTCCCTAACATTTTGAACTCCACTGACATCTATTCTCCAATACTCTTTAACTTCTTTTAAAGGTTTTCAAATACCCATTTCTACTCATGCTCTGGAAGCATATCTTCCAACACAATTTTAACCCAAAAGTGTATTGATAGACTTTAGCTATCTGAGTCACTGGTTTGAGTTCAGAGTAAAATATACCACTTTCCCAAGGTCTTCTATAGCTGGTTTACTGTCATCCTGTCTTCTAATGTCTCCTTTAAATGGAACACAAGAGTATGGTTCTGCTTTTCAAAAGTATCCTCTCCTGGAAAGCAGAAGTGGCTCAAATGATTGAGCTCCTGCCTGCCACATGGGAGGTCCCTGGTTCAGTTCCCGGTGCCTCCCAAAGAAGACAGTGAGCTTGTGCAACAGGCAGGCATGAAAAGCTGACACAACAAGATGATGCAACAAGAGACACAAGAAGAAAAACACAATGAGAGATACAACAAAGCAGGTAACAGAGGAGGCTCAAGTGATTAGGCGTTTCCCTCCCATATCAGAGGTCTTAGGTTCGGATCCCAGTGCCTCCTAAAGAAACAAGGAAGATGAACAGACAGCAAGTGCAAACAACAAGGGCTTGGGGAGAAATAAATAAACAAAATAAATCTTTTTTTAAAAAAGGTATATTATTTTTTAAAATGTATCCTCTCCTATACTGCTTAAATGATGCCATTTTATTTGAATATTTTGATCAAAGTTAAATATTTTTGCAGGTTTTAATTTCATGGTTTTTAATCTCTTTTGTATGTTTTACATTTCTCTGTGTATGCAATATTTAAGTGAATATATATATCTTCTTCCTTCTCTTACATTTTAAAAATATTTAGTACAAAGACCATGTCTTAAATTTTATATCTCTATCCAAAAAGGTCACTACAACTTTGCCTAATGGATATTAGGTGTTCAATAAATTTTGCTAAAATATACAAATTCTGCCTTGGTAAGACAATCAGCGATGAGAAGAATAAAAGTGAAACTGCCCACATATCACTGGAGAATTTTTACAGGGCTCGGAATAGGGTGAAATGAGTGAAGCATATTTCTCAGGCATATGATTTAAAGGGACATAAAATACTCCACAGTTAAGATAAAATATTTTATTTAAATATTTTAAAATAAAAATTGATGCAAAAATCCATGGCAAACATATTTCAAGAATTTAAATAAAGACAATATTATTGATTTTTCATTTTACCTTAGGCTCTAATATGACTCAGCATGGTACTGGGTAGGAATAAATGATAATGAGAAGACCCTAGGATAAATATCCAGGAATAAGGATCATATAGAATTGGTACTATGAGTGCTCAAGGGCATGAAAAGATAAAGTCATATACAGGAAAGAACAGAAAACACACACATTTACTCTTCCGCAAACTTTGTTTGAGCAACTCTCATTGCAAGTAGGGAGAGAACAAACTTCTTACAATAATTTTACTTTTTGCTATGTTGCAAAGAACCAGAGAAAATGAAATCTGTTGCAGACCTAAAAAGAAATCAGTTTGACAGTATCCCAGAGTTTGGAAATATGGAGAAAGTTTCCTTAGTGTCAATAAAATTTGTTTTTTAAGTCTTTCTCTCCATTCTGTCACTAAGGATTTGAAGTATGTCATCCATCTAACCATCACATCTCTTACTGCACAATACCCTTTCATTTAGTCATTTTTGATCAATCATGTTCTTCGGGGAGCATGAATTCACAGTTTTTAAAAGTACACATATTTGGAATGAATGCATTCTACAGTCCTAAAATAGTGAATTTATTAGTGCAGTTTATTAATGGCATAGAGGTAAAATATTCTTTCTTCTCCTTTGACTAATGTGTGCTTTCACTCTCCTCTCCTCCCTCATTATTGGAAAACCAAGGAGGCATTAAAGCTTCAGTACTCAGATGGCATTTACCTAACTCAGTAATGTGTCCAAAAAAAAA